>CAJQZN010038149.1:103959-118406 GCA_907164685.1 Colias eurytheme | reverse complement strand
ACCATTATTATATTTGCCATACTTCTAGTAGGGGGAAAAAGTGCTGTTATACTTGAAAACTTAATTTATTATTAATTTATATAAGTGAGGATTTCCAACACTTAGATCTTTGAAATTTTGTATTTATATTTGTTGATCCTCAAACTTACAGGAAAAATAAGTGCCATACTGTTACAAATCGTTTGACTTTCGCTATTTTCCGACGAGTTCGACTAACGCCCACGCGACTAAGCCGCCGGTACCAGCGTTCACGCCATCGTTTTTCTTTTTGTCATTGCGTACTAAGACCCCTGTAGAACCGCCATCCTGTTACAAATGACTCGAAATTTTGTGTCAGTATCTCCCGGTCTATTATGCGCATGATACATTTTAAATTGACGAGCGGATGGATACATAAATATTGAGATGTGATAGAAAATCAATTTTTACAATATTTAATACATCAAATCCGTTACTTTGAGGTCGGAATGAGTAGGAAGACAAAATACAGGTTAAGCGAGCAAAGTGTCATAGGAGCATGAGAACATACAGAATTAAAATATGATTTCGAAAGTTAAAAACAACTTTATTTTTATTTTTTTATTATAAGGTTCTGTTAGCTAGGCTATTTAATGTTATTAGTTCATAAGGCTATTAGTTCACAGAACTAATAGCCTTATCCCCTCTACATCTACAGGGTAGCTAGAAGTTCATGATATTATGAAATATCTATTTTATTGAATGTCTATTACAATTCTTGTGATCGTTTTGCCCACCTAAATATGATTTTAAATACTTTCTTTATCAAATAGTTTAAATTAGAAAAAAGCTTTGATTTTACGCTGGAAGCAAGCATCCGATGAAATTTTATAATGCTTCTTGAATAGAGAAAGCGATCCTATTTAGATATATACTTCAAGCCAGATGTTTCTATCATTTCATACATCTAGGGTAAGTGCACACATTCGGTATATTTCCAACTTACAGCGGGCAATCTCAAAACGAATTTTTGTATATAAACGACGAGTTAAGCCATAAGTGGTGACGCAACCGCGGACGGGCGTTTCGCAAACGAACCGCGCGCCGGCCGCCGCTGCCTCTACCTTATTATGTCATACTTTCACAGTCTAAAGTGTACACTAATAACCTAGAGTTTAATATATTAATTAAAATAATGTTTTAATCGTTGGCTTATATCTGTATGTATTGACCGCCTCCTTGGTACAGTGGTTGGGGCTTGAGCGTAGAACCGAGGGGTCCTGGGTTCGATTCCCGGTGGAGACGAAGAAAAAAAAATGTCTTGGTCTGGCAGGACACAGAAGGCTGATCACCTACTTGTCCCTAAAGAAAATCGATCAGTGAAACAGATGTATGAAAAATGCATCTGCCCCTTACCCCACTACGGGGACACGGGACTTCACTTTTTATATCTGTATGTCGTTATCAACGTTCGGTATCAGGATAATTACAATTTATAGATAAGGAACTACTTAAAGGACTGTTTAGTAAACATTTATCTTTATTTCTCTCTCGACCGTCTCTTACAAGAAAATTCTTAAAAAGAGTCTTACGTACTTCTTGGGCCTGAAAATATTTTTAGTATTTGTTGGTACTCTACATAGAGTGCCGAGATATTTTTGTACCTATTTTAACTCGCTCGCACAGTGTGATTGAACAGGCATGCCATGAATCGTGATGGAACATACTATTAGCTTGTAATGTCTGACTCTATCAGGAAGAGATGTAGAATTGGAGGGTCCAGTGCACCTTATCACCTAGTTATTACATTTGGTTTTATGTTTAAAAAAGTAAAAGAAACAGATATACAAGAGGCGAATGGAATGCGCTAGAACTAAGAGTCTTTGAAGTGACGCTCGATTATATTAATGGAGGTTTGGAGCACTTTTTGGTTGAGACCCTAATCGCACTGGTCGTTTAAATGCGCTCGGATAGCGTCCCTGTTGAGTTGTTTTGCCTTTAAATTATCATATGACATTAATTTTAATTGAAGTGCACCGACAACATACTATGGACGTATAACGACTAACGAGTCTCACAGGGAACTCTGCGGTAGGTACACCATATAATAGTGTCGAATAGTGACGTAATATCATTAGTTTAGCTAGATGGTATGCTACATAACAATGGGACATAATCTCCATCAAACATGCACCCTTATATAACAATGAGACGTTTATAATTAACACTATAGCTAATATAGAGCAGTTAATTGCGTACTTATGGAGATACTCTACCGGTATCGTTTTATACGGAAAAACATAGTACTCTGTTAACCAGATATCTGAGATTTAAATTAAAAAAAAAGCAAATGTTTAACATTTAGTTAACAGATATGAAAGGAATTAAAAATATTTAGACTGCGTTATTATACTTGTAATGAAAATGATATTGGTATAAAATCTCATTTATTTTTGTTAACCTTGTAAGGTAAGGTAGGTAAGGTAAGGTACGTAAAGCACAAACTGACTGCAAAAATATTATAGTATGCACACAGATATTTATCATTTTAGGTAGCGTCTATAATCGTAACGGGTAACGGGTCTTCAGGTTGAAACGCACTACAGGAAACAGAAGATATAAAAGACAATATTAATAATTTAATAGTAACAAAATTGTTAATAATAAAAAGTAATTTATTTATTTTTATACGTATACATATAGCCTACACATATAACATTATCTTCAATAACAGAGATAGTCGACGGTTTCGCTTTATCTACAGCTGATCTCAATGAAGAGTATTCTCGGTTGATTCAGTTTTAACTGCTGTCTGTCCCTCTTATCAAGATCTGTAAATGAAAAGACAAGCATCAATCTTGGCATTACGTAAAGGATGCAACTGTTTTTTGCACGCTAACATACAGGAAAAAATTATTAACTACTTGTACTTCCTATTTTATACCATAACTGACTAAACGGGGTGTTATATTTTCAATGTTTATATGAGCTACTCTATTCCACCATAACTGTACCGTTGCTTAACTTTTTTTTTAAGAAAATAGCTCCCCCAGCAGACGTTGTTCTGTCCTATTGCACCTTTTTCTTGTTTTCTCTCCATAGGAACCGTTTTGCCGAGGCTCTCTGGACTTATATTACATACATTAATAGTTGGACGTCAACAGGCTCTTGGTAAATAACCAAAATATTAAAATGGAACACAAACTACGCATCCATCGAGATGCGGATGAATTCTACACAAGACCTTCTACCTCGTCACTGAAAGCGTATAATCTACTATGTATTTTAAATGGGATTCTGGCCCTCGGGTATTCTATGCCCTCGGTGAGTTCGACATACCCGTGTGAGCATTCATTGGAATCCCCGAAGGCCTTGTGTACATATTATATATTATCGAATTTTTTTAACTTAAAAAAGAAGCGTGTCGCATCCGAGACACTTAAATCAAGTTGGCAGTTAATATGCAACTACACTACATCTTATTTTTCTTAAAAAAACCTACTTGGTACCCTGACAGAGTTTTAAATTTTAAATTAAGTGTGTTTTATTGTAAATATATACAAGAAGAACGACTGTAATAAATAAATACGTGTTTTCAAAATATTCGTCATATCCGCGACCGTCTCGACACTTTCAGCGATTTCCTTATTGTTAAGAATTCTCCGAGCTCCCTTTGAGTTATGGCTTCAATCCTTACAATCTGCAATACGATCTTTATCGACTTTCACTTTCTCTTATCCCTCTGTATCTACACGCTGTCCACCAATTACACGTTAATGTTCACTATATTTTATACAACGATCGGAATCGCTTGTTTATTAGTTAAATAAGCTTTATCTATGGCATCTAAACTAGTTAAGATTAAAGATATCGTGATACATAGCTAGCATCTAATGAAATTGAGTTAGCTGAATTAGTAATGTGTTGTTTATTTAGGAATAATTTTGTAACTTATACTTATACGTGTAACGTGACGTAACTCTAAACTCGTTAAGGCTTTTAAAACTTGATTAATTTAGTGTAATTAGTAATTAGTATTACCCTTTTGAGAATTGGCTAATATTGTATATTTAATTATAATATTGTAAGTACATTTAAATATCATACAAGGTAACAAATCCGTTTCGACTTGTTAAATTTTGATTGCACGACCTTGGTTAAGCGCCAGTATAAAAATAACGGACTTTCTTTCCATGTAAGTCTTATATAATAAGTTATGTAGAAGTTACTAGATCACATCGTGAGCGAATAATATATACTTATTTCATATGTTATTTTTATTTTTATCACACATCTTAAGATATTCATATAAAAGATAGTATCTTTTATCTTACAAAAACAAATAAAAACTGTGGAATGCAATAGTTAGAAATCAACGATTTGAAAGTAAAATAGAAATAAGTTTTTGAAATCTGAAAGTTTATAAAGACCATTTTTTGTACGTCTAACATGATCATTGATCATATTACATTTAAAGATTACATATTCATCATTATTTTAAAATTTCTTTGACTCTACCTGCACCTAAAGTTTTATGTTAGAACGTAATAAGTAGATTGTAGAATGTAGATACAAACGGAAGATACCTACCATTCTAAAATATTCGATAATCAAAATGTTGTAAAAGGATTTCGTAGGATTTCTGTTTAAATGCCCACGTATATAATCTCATCATTATGTCACCTTGTTAAATTTAATCTGCGATAGTTTTGTATGACGTCATCAAACACCGAATAAGATGCGATTAGCGTAATATTTTATGTAAGAGAAAGGGCTGGGTCAGTCACAGTTTTATTGACGGAATCAAAAGTATGTCAGTAGGTTCTGCACAAACGTCGCACACGCATCGAAGAGGGGAGGACTCGTATGTAAATATTGAATATCTCACTTTTTAGCTCGTGGAATGAAAGAGATGCAAAAAAATGCGAACACTGTGTCAGTGTGTTTGTAATACGTTAGATAATATTTGTGACCTTTGTAATACAGGTAGAGCCTAGGTCAGGTCAATAGTTACGGTGAATACATTACGAGATGCTGTGCAGAAAATTAAAAACAAAATTAATTGCTTTAAGTTTATTTTCAATTTCAATTTAGAAAAGCAAACTGTAAGAATGAACACGAAAATGAACCCGTATTATGATTATGTACTGAAAAAAATTTATAAACAAAATTATCCACACTTTCCAAAAGAGCTTACATTAAATAACAACTAATTTATTATTGTTGTGATTGCGTACTATCAAATAATAAATAGTCGTTCGTAGTTCACAGCATAATGACAATTGCATAAATGGGTTTCTATTACAGGGCAGCAGTTGATGATTATTCGCTTATCATCGCCCTTTGTCCCTCACATTAATTACAACACGCGCTAATAAAACAATTTCGTAGGATATTGTCAATCAATTTATTACGACCCAGAAAATAATATTTTTCTGATCAGCAAATACCAAGTAAGTAATTTCTTAGTTGTATAGATCTTATTGTTCAACGCGATTTACGACGTTTGGAGTGCAAAATAAAAACAATACTTGCGTAAAATGAAACACAAGAAGATACTTCATTACTGTATTGTTTGTTTTAACTGAAGATTGTATTGAAATACTATTTTTAATTTACTTGTTCCGTTCCACGCTATTTTCATTAATCACGGAAAACATTTACATCTTCTTTCTGTAAATATTTAGTGATTATGAGGCAATTGTGTGACAATGACCGGATGTCACCTTAGCCTAGCGTTGAGTAATCAGTACTTAAGTTAGAATTATGAGTACCAGCGGGATTTATCTAAATTAAATAACTCGTTATTAGGATAAACTTCTACGAAAACCATTATGCGTCTCTTCACAACAATGCACAAATTGACAATAGATACGTACGCATTTAAGAAGCTAAGTAGAGTCGAGATTTCGAATAATTGTGTGACTGTTAAATTTAACAGTCACACAATTATTCGAAATCTCGACTAATTAGTGCTATTAAATTTTATGTAGATATACGGAATTAAAACGGACTATCAGACTATCAGTATTACCCGATTATGTATTTTTTAAATGAGTGATTTCGGAAACGTATTTAGACATACTTAAATATCCTTTTAAAAGTTAACAGGTTTATGAAATTTTGTTAAATTGTTTGTAAGAGCATGGAAATTTCAATAATTCTCAGACTAAGTCTGCTCAGGCATCGTTGATACCATACACACATACACACAGACCTGAATACCATACACACACATTTTACATTATTTTCGAATGGTGGATCCCAAATATTATCGATGTCAGTACCTAATAACCGAGATAATTGGCTTACATTCAAATCTTGCTTGCGATTTCGGTTGCTTCGGAGGACGTTGACCGACATACTTTGTATACAGAAATATTCATATGACCACTCAATTTAACACCAATATACCGTTATAACATTCAAACATTTATAATACAGTCAGTACTTATTGCAGTTACAATTGTTTGTAAATAAGAATGTATGCCGTTATAAATACAATTCGCGGTATTCGCTTTCGATTGAGCTTACATGATCATCTCTTCCTGATATTATTTCATAGGAATGTACGATACAATCGCATGTATAACATAGACTTTTTTATATTGTGTGGGAATTGACATGACTGATATTCTATAGATATGTGGCTGCCTATTTTTATCTCAGAATTATATAAACTGCATCGTAAACTTTAACCGTTTCGTAAATGCTTTCCAGATAAATGTTAAGTAATCCGTCGACATATTTATGGAGCAACTAATAGAATTTTCTAGAATTAGTTCGTAATAATCATTACCTAATACATACTAAACAAACAACATTTTATACGTTATGCATGTAAGGGCAATACATATGATATGAAGGGCCTCCTAATTTCTAAATCTCATCCATATATTGATGTTTACACGCCGCCACACGTGTTACGAGGGGTCCAGCAAATTGGCCATGTCCGTTCTCACTAATCATATCAGGCATTTACTTGTGAACGGTGTAGAGGCCTACGATCTTATTAATAGATCTACTTGTACACGCAATGTGGAAGAGGATGTACGAAGAGTATTGTACGTTTATATTGAAGAGAGAAAGAAAAAATAACAACCACGTTTCTAGAAGCAACGAAACAGTCAACTAAACTCTCATAAGGAAATGGAAATGAGGTTGGTTATTATATTTGATAACAGTTGAGATCATAACAGTAAAACACCTATGAAAGGTCCGCGCAGTTCCCACAGTTGCAGTCCTAACTCTATTTTAATTTCAGTAAATATTACAAGGTTACTACTACGCTAAACATTACAGAATGGTTTTCATAATGCCCAGTCATTTAATTGTGTATCCACTATCCATAGTAAAAATAATTAAATATTTTTAATCACGTCGAATAGCATTATTTACAACGTTACGTGCACGCATTAACTGATGAAGACATCGTTTTACCCAGCTGTTTACGTAGAGGTGAATTCTAAGCGGCGTTTAAGTGACCCAAGATTCAAGAAAATTATGTCCGAAATGATGCAATTGTGTTCACGCTCGGATGCGAATTGGGGACGGAGCATAGCGTACTAGCTGAGACCTCGGCTTGAATGTGACACGCATAATTTTCACTTTTTATTACCCGAAACAATAGTTTTGCTAAAAATAGTTTTTTGCATTGATTAGCTGAACGGTTTAAGGGAATTGATCATTCAATAAATGATAACGCATCCAATACCTACAAGGTTTTACTCTTAAATAAAAAAAGAGCAACTATGGAGTTTCTTGCCGGTTCTTCGTCGTAGATACTGCTTTCCGAATCGGTGGTAAATGTTAAAAATATGTAATGACGTTTCAAAGTGCTTCTAGAAGAAGTCTAATTGAATAAATAAATGTTTGAGTTTGAGTTTAACATGTAGCAAGAGGTCAGTGACCATGATTCATCAATTTTTTACTGAGATTTTATGTCAAATAGTACATATAAACATTAAAATGATGGTACTAGAACAGTATTCCGTTATCTGTGATTATGGTATTGTTTCCACCACTACAATTGTCCAATACTTATAACTGTACGAAATATCCAAAACGCAAGTAAGTATAATAAATAAGCTATCATAGTTCACATTAACCGTATAGATTACCTATGAAGTAACAGTTCTTTTCCATTATCGTTCATCTTTCTCAGATTTAACAGTGCAGTGCAGAATAGCTTGCAGCCAACATCGTGCAGGAATTCAGTTGATCTCATCAACGCAATTATAAGCGTAGCGTGTGCCTATAATTCTAGATACATATTTAAAAAGTGAACTAGATGCAATATAATACTTCTTTATTTGTTCTTATAATCATTCTTTATTCGTATTTATTATTATAATATTACTAGCTTTACGCCAGCGACTTCGCCCGCTTAGACAAAGAAAAACCCGCATAGTTCCCGTTCTCGTGAGATTTCGCAATAAAACCTATCCTATGTCCTTCCTCAGGTTTCAAGCTATCTCTATGCCAAATTTTTAAGTAAATCCATGCAGTACTTTTAGCGTTTAGCCCGTACAAACAAACAGATAAACAGGAAAAAATCAGAAAACTATATTTATGGCTTCGGTATCTATTATAGATCACGCCTCAAGTATTCTTTTAAAAATATTCAATGAACAGTTTTGAATTTCCTACGATTTTATTATAATATGTATGTATTAATAGATAGAGAGAGTGTATATTGTAGAGTTCTTAGGTAGAGTGATTAATAATAATACTAGATCTTAGTTTGTTTGTACTAATAGTACATTAAACTTCAAATTAGAAATAATTGTCCATAATCAAGTTTCACATTAGCTAAAGAGGTCTGTAAGTTGCAACAAAAATGTTAATCAGAGGTTTTCCCACTCGCAGAGAATTAAATACGTTCAATATTTACCGATTTTATCCTCGTGGCTTTCTCTTTCACGAGTTATTTTTAAATATATTTTTTGTTAATTGCTTTCGCTTTTAGAATAGATGTTTAAAATATAAATATCTAACTGAAAATATTACATTCTAAAATGTTGTAACCATACATCACACGTTCACTCTACAAGTTGTTAAATAATAAATAGGTATAAAAGTCTAGTTTCAAAATAAATTTATAAAGATCAAAGTGCCAATGATCTCTATTAATCTATTTTGAAACTTCTTTGAAACTAGGCTCTCATATTTAATTTATGTAAATTTTTACAAGTTTTATTAAAGTCGTAACTAGTAGGGTTAAGGTTATTTTTTTTTATACTACCAACAACATAGTTACAAATTAACGTATGAATCTTAAAATGCCTACTATGCATTACTTCAAACAGTTTAGTAGGTATGTATTACTTTCGGAATTTACTAATGAAAATACCAACATATAAACATTTGTCTAAATGACAGAAAAGTATCAAGGAAAATCTTAACCCGAAGGTTGTTCGTCGCTATAATTTTTGGATTGTTTGTATTTGGTAACGTTATGTGACTGGCTTGTTAATGTGATATTTTGAAAACGGCTTAAATCACACTAGACAATTATGTATTCTTTATGTCTGCGGTCCGTGAAACCACATCTTTCCTTGATGTGGTACAGATTGATGCAATATGTATTATTAAGCCATCTTATTTTGTTCCAGATCTTATCATTTGGTCACATTTAGCAAGCTATGGTAATTGCTTGCCTCGTTTGTGTGGTGGTTAGCATGTTTGACTGATTGTTAGATGAAGGTCCTAGTCCCATTGAATTTAGAGAGTGGCGAAATAGTAGAGCATAATTATCATTCTTATACACAGTGTATATTTTCTAAACAAATGAATAGTTTCTTATGCTTTAAAGAGATTGATGGTATAACCAGATGCAGATCAGTAATATTTAGGTAATAATGATTGATAACAATTTGCAAAATAAAAGTAATTTCATGGTAGAGCCATTGTGCTTTTTAAAAATTCCTTGACGTTTGGCCTAGAACACTAGAAAAACTATTGGCTATGCTATTTTATTTATAATCTATACATATTACATTTAAAATATTTTGCAGAAACATGGTACTGAAATTATGTTATGGGCGAGCTTTTTATAATTTCATATTATAAAAAATAGTTAACAGTTATATACATAATAGACTATTTTCTATTGCTTTTTTATATAAAATAATAAAAATAAAAATATTCTAAGTACAAACGCACCAAATATTACTTGATTATATGATGTAATGTCTACTCATGCGGCCGGAAGGAGGTCGTAAGCAGGATAACTAAACAATTGGGACTAAGGATGTAGATCTAAGAATATCTTAGAGCAGTCGCGCGTCTTTAAATAAAATTTTGCTTTCACATTTGTTTAAAATTAAAAAAAGATAAATGTGATGTTTTAAGTATATCAGATAAAAATAATTGCTACTTAATATGTACGCTACAGGAAAGTACAACGCACAGGTATGCTTAGTTTTCAGAAAGTATATATTATGACTACATGTTCAAACTGAGGAGTCAAATCTATATGATAAATATAGATACCTACCCAAAATAATCTCTAGGTTAATCAAATAGAAACAGCCATACACAATAATAATGATTTGTAAATTAGAATACATTGCAACCTAGAAGGCTAGTGTTCGGGTTGAGTAATTAATTCACCGACGTATGTTTAATACTTCATGCCCTAATTCCCTTCCATTAATTATACATGAATCATTTTCGACATTGGTAATATTATCTACATGCAAAAGCGTAAGCTGTTTTATAATGGACAATCTATAACGCCCTGTAGAACATAATTGTTATCAAAACAACGCGAGAGGAAGTGATATTTTCCCAAGGTTTTCAATGTTTTTACTTTTCGATTTAAATATTTGATTCAGGGTTATGTTGTTTGTAACTGATTAAAATAATGAAATGTCAGATTCCCGATACTTCCTGACTTGACTTTCTTTTGTATTCATTGGGCTATGTGCTATGCCAACTTATTCGATTTTGTTTATTGGAAACTTAGCGTTTGATGAAAAATTTCTATTCCTATAGACATAATCAATAAAGTTTATTTTCTTTATTAAGGAGGGAGCTGTAATTCTTCTTACATCTATTCACATTTGACAGAAGTTTATGGCCAACACCAAGTACTCAAAATTAATATGTAACAAGTTCTAAACTAAACTAAAGGACAGTACTCACTTGAATCTATAAAATGTTTAAGTATTAACCATTTCGCATTTAGGTACATATAAAATCGCAATGTGTCGTTGACTTAAGTTAATAATATTAACTGAAACTGGTTTTTATGAACTTTGTAATTAAAAAGCGACAAAAGTAATTGCAATCTGTGTTTTATTTAAAAACTAGCGATCCGCCCCGGCTTCGCCCGTGGTACATAAATCGCAATAAAAGGTAGCCTATGTTCTTTCTCAGGGTCTAAAGATTGTCTGTGCCAAATTTCATCAAAATCAGTTGAGTAGTTTATGCGTGAAAACCATACATACATACAATATACATACTTACAAACTTTTCCTCTTTATAATATTAGTATAGATAAAAAAAGTCCTACAAATAATTATAGTACGGGGAAATTACCGGATTGCCTATAACTATATTGGCTGTTCACAATTTAATAAAACGATTGCGCAGTACTTCAGGTATTGACGGTATTAATTTTCGTTATTTGTTTTAAAATAAAAAGTAAAAAATACTTAGTGGAAACATTCACAATGAAATTTGCTGTGAAAATTGTGCTGCGTGGGTAAAAACTGTTATGTAAGTACATGTTATACCTACTTTTATTTTAAACAAAAAAGAACAATGTTCGAAATGTACTTCATCCTTCATACGAAGAGCGAACTTCGGCACTTTTGTTGACTATAAAAACTGTGGTTGTTCTGCTGAAAGCACATACGCAAGAGCATATATTCACTGAAAGCTCGAAAATTTATTCATATAACTGAAGATACTCTTAGAATAAATATGTACCAAATAAATGTTATGTTTATGTAAAATGTTCTGAGATCTTATCTTGTCTTCTCTTATATATAAAATTCTCGTGTCACAATGTTAGTCTGCATACTCCTCCGAAACGGGTGGACATGAAATTTTGTTTTGTAGAATCTCATGAAATTTTCTGTGCATATCGGGTAAGTCTGAGAATCGGCCAACATCTATTTTTCATATGTACCACGGGCGAAGCCGGGGCGGACCGCTAGTGTTTTTATATAATACTGAAGCATATGTGTATTCGTCTTAATATATACTTAAAGAATGTGGGTGTATGGCCCCGCGTGCCGAATGTAAGATGTAATTCAATCATTACGATTGTTCCTAAGTCCCAACCGACCACAAGGACCACGATCCTTGTCTCCAAGCAATTTCGCATAACTGTGATCAAACGTTTTATTACAATTCTGAGATAGCTATATAATAGTGGAATGAAAAGAATTTTGATAAGTGTAGGCTACCGTTATAAATAGGCGCGAAAAGACAAAATTGATGGTAATTTCAATGATATACTTATAAGAATAAAACTGTATTTTGTGTTCAATAAACAACATTTTTTGTTTCTTGATGTTTTAAATTGAATTTGACTCGAGTTTAAGATGCGTTTTTATTAATGGGTACCAACGCCGGTGCCGATGCCATGCCCGGTCGAACAAGCTGTAGAAATAGTAGGTAATTGAAAATACAAGCATGCACATTACTATGGTACAAGTTTAATTGCAACATAAAAGTTACTAAACATTTATTACTTATATGAATACAGAGTTGTAACAAATAATTGCAAAAGCCGCTAATTATCATCGTTTAACAACTTGGCATATTATTAATGTCATACAAATGTTTAGAGTCATTAAAAATGTAGGTAAAGCAATATTTTTCATTGACCAATATGTTCTTTGATCTCAAATTAAAGAAACTGTTATCTAATCTTAAAATAATACTAAAAGCAATTTAAATTAGCCCCTTATTTGTTGACAGAGACAAAATCATCTAATCTTTCAATAATAATGAATGCGTTTTAAGTTAGTTTATTCTAACAAATCTGTTCAATCGACATTCCAAATGTATTATTATGTGGTCTGAATACGCGTGTAATCCTAACCATTACAATATATTACATTAAGGCCTTTGTTTTGCATAATTGATACGACAGCTCAGCATAGCCTCTACATATTAAGTTATACACGAGTCCTTGCTTCGTAAAATCCAGAAAGAATTTAATAGTGAAACTGTGTCATTTAAGATTTTAGCATGTGCCCTGGTACTCGTTTACCTTGTCAGCAGTTAACTTTTAAATGGTCCATTGAGCGCGGTTCGACATGGGTCACGATACTCTACGAATCGATCTTTAGCACCTGATTTTACAATTACGCAATACAAGAATAAATAGCGTGTTATTCATGGCGTCTATAGTTTAAATGAAAATATGTAAGAATACGATTTTCACACCAATTTTACGGTGTCCAAAATGTCCGACTCAGAATAAGTATTGTTTTATTTAATAGCTTTGTGCGGCTCAGAAATAATTAAAGCGTTTACATAATTGTTTCTAAGCTGAATTCAGATGATGTTGCTGATAAAATAATATAATATTTTTTACGCTGTCAGTAGCAGCCTTCTAGATTTTCCTTTACATTTAGGTAAAAGCCTTGTTTGTACTTAATATTGTTTCGTAAATCTACTGAAGGGTACTAAGAAAAAGTATAAAAATGGAGGATCATAAAAACGATCTCAGGTCTACACAGATAAATTTTATTACTCGTGGCATTAAATATACTATTGTAAATATTTTTTTTGTTCTAATAATAGTTAATTTTAGTTATATTCGTCATGCAGGATAGTGTATTCTACAGAAGTTGAAGTGGATAAATAACAATTCGTTTTTACGCTTGAACACGGATGGAGTAAATACACTCATCTATTAGCCATCTATACAGAACTAATTTCAACTTTAATTATCAGCTTTACATAGAGCCAATGTTTAGGTACTATTTTTTATTAGACCTAGAGACATAGAGATTCACATTCTTTTAAAAAACTATAGCAGCGTATGTCATGATTTAATTTTTATGTTTTTCAATAGAAAAAAGGAATAAAATATATGATTGAAACAAGATTGAAATCACATAATTAGCTGTGCTAAAAGGAACAGGAAACAATTCGCAACTGTCAAACACGTGAAGAAAGAATAACCGTTTGGTTTTCTTCATTTTCTTATTTATGGCGCTAGTTTCTATAAGTTTTCCTTTCATAGGTCACTCCTAACAATAACAAACAAGGAATAAGTGAAATCGTTCCTATTCACGCTTGATTTCGTAACCAAGGGAAATAGGGCTTCATTTACACGTATAGATTACTGGCTTTCTTAGATGAGATTAAAACCTTCCTCGAGAATCACTCTATCTATTAAAAAAAATCTGTTGCATAGTTATAAACATAGGGACAGGTAGACAGCGAAAACGACTTTGTTTTATACTATATAATGACACAGTATTACAATATTATTTCCTACAGTAAGGAATCGCCTTTGA
>CAJQZN010038149.1:63482-103559 GCA_907164685.1 Colias eurytheme | reverse complement strand
CGGCCCGCGTCGCCCGACCCCCGCCAGTTCCCCTCCGTTTCTCTGCATAAGTACATTCGTCGCACTACTGTAGGAAATAATGGTAATACTGTGATAATGATTCTCGTTTGTGATATTTACTATACTCAGGTAAGTACTCTTTCCTACTTTCTGACTGGATCGTATCGTAATATCAGTTGTAGTTAAAAATTATTAATTTTCACACTAATTTTTCTCTTTTTTCTAGAAAGCAGTTTTTTAAAACTTTGTTTATATACCTAGAGTTATAAAACGGCTAAAATATATTTTGTTAATGTACCTTTTAAACGTATGATATGATTGACATTATCATTAATCTGTGTGTAGCTATAATACCCAAATATTATTATATTAGGCAAGTATTTATAAATTATTTTAGTAGGAAATATATATCTCTGATTTTATTACACGGAAACTATAACAGGGTATACTGGTCATAATAAAAAAAAAACGTTTTGCATATTATTGTCTATTTATACTTTGATTAAGCATATTAGTACATTAACTTTTAAGTACAAAAAACGAATATCGAGGACGTCAACTTATAGTTTTTAAATAAAAAAAATATGACTGAGCTAATACTTGAAAAAATTACCAATCTATTGAAATTAATTTAATGTGATTTGACTTTTCTGTATCAATTGGATTATTGATATATGTAATAATATTATATTCAATAAATATTACATACTATATTATATACAGTCTAAATGTGGATACTTCTTAATTATTATAATAGTTGGCTCTACATTAGTCCTTCATAAATATAACCTGTATTAAGAATCGTTGTTAATTATATTTTGACTTTTATTAATTTATACGATTAGCACTAGGTACAATCTAAATAAAATTCTAAATAAAAGTCCTTATTTTCAAAATTGGTACCATTTTGAAATGTCTTCCATACTCTATGCCCGTCGTTTTAGATAATGAGCAAATACAAAAGCTGGTAACATTGTTCCATGTTTTGTAACCCGACTACTTATAGGTACTAAAAAAACAACTGTTCCGGCCACCCACGAGTAGGGAAGCTGGCACAAAGGCTCCTATCGACCATCCCCTTGATCACGCGTCTCTCTAATCTCTGCACGATTTTGTAAGTACTTATTAATTTCATTATGTACACCACTTCATATTGCTCAATTGGTTTTTTATTCCACGGGATGTTACCATATCAAAGGCATGGTGTTATGTATATGAAATTGGGCTTATTGCTGCAAGGATTTAAGTATAACGCAGTTATGTAAATGTTTTAAAATGCTTATAGACCTGTTTAGTGTATGCAAGTCTTCACCGAAATTTGACACAATACACATTAGATAAAAAGCAAGAAGTTATAAACGAATTCAGATAACTACGTTTGGAAACATAAGTGTATTACGAAAGTAATGACTATTTGTTCAGAGACAGCACTTAACAGTTCTAACAACAGCGCTTAAATCTAAATCGTCACTATAAAGATAGACGAAATTCCAAGCTTGACAATGAAAAAAGTTCATGGACTTTTTAAGGATTAGGGTCTAGCGGGAAGTTGTGGAGGTGGTCCTTATCTACGTGCCGAGTAGAGGGGCAGCCGACAGCGCTCTCGACCACTTTGCGCTGAACCGCGACTCCAAGTTGCCGCTCTGCGCCCGCGCATACGATCCGAACCGAGTTTAAAAATATGTATTCGATTTCAGTGCTGAGGTGAAAATTGTGAAACAGTGCGTTCGAACTAGTGCTCAATTTAACAGGATTTATTTTATTGTGTATAACGCGATCGTGCCCACTATCAAGGTAAATTATTATTTTTCACTATTGATTATGTTATCGCAACTATTTGGGTCCTATTGCGATGTGCAGTTTCATTTTGCGGACACTTAATTGCAACACTTCTTGCACGTCCGGCAAAACTTACTTTCACGGTGAATGGTGATCGTTAAAGATTCATATTTTATATATTTTCATCAAGTTAAATTCGTTACAATTTTTTAAAAATGTTATTTAAAAATAATTTATGACTTCTCGAAATACATACTTATAAATAATTTTCTAAACACATTTTTTTATTATTTTATAATTTATCAATTTGATACCGACTAGACTCTACTAAATGAAAATTACATCTAACAATTACTCTACATTATATAATATAATGAGGTATAGGTATCATATATTTAAGTGGAGATATAATTTAGTGGAGGTTTTATTTAATCGGCCCTAATAAATAAACAATAATAAGTTCGTATCTACGTGTTTCTATCTTATTAATTTTCTGCATAGGCATGTGCATCATATACATATACATTTATACGTTGTACACATACGGTGAAGCCTCGATTTATTCCAGTGATTATTAGTTACAGAGAAAGTGTGTAACACTTGTTTTACACAAATTATACGACAAGACCTCAATTCATACAAATATTTTTATATTTATTGAATTAATAATTCCGTACATAAGCACATAGTACTCGATTAATAGCTTGATTAATAATAGAAAATAGAAATCATTAGGATCTATAAGTCACGGCTCTATTTACAAAAATACCGTAATTAATAAATTAGGTTTATTCATTTAGCCTTCCTATTATTACTGTATTTTATTTAGGGGTTAATATAATATTTGATGAATACAATTCTAATTCATAATCTAATCACATATTTATTAAAATTGCTTACACATACAATGCATACTAACGTTCGTATCTATTGTATTTAAACTCCAGAAATATTTAAATTCATACAACCCTGACAACTCCGCAAACATGCAATCGCAGCCCTTGAAGGTGCATTAGTCCCAAGTCAAAAGTTGCGAGGAGTACAAAAAATGTCGTACACGGGAGTAAACAATGCTCGGGACGCAGGTAGAAGTTTGAAAAATACATTATCGAGACAGACAGTAAATTGATTCTTTGTGTATGGACAATGGGGTCGGTGGACGCTATTTCGTGTCAGGTGTCCGATACCATCCTTTTGTGGCTGGCGAAACCTCTTAGCCAAATTGGTCACGACAACAATAAATGGGTATTGGAAATTTTTATCTATCGGCCCACTAGCCGTAGCCCGAATGAGATATGGCTGCAAAAAATTAGCACTCCGTCGTGATCTGAATAGTTGCTATTGAAAAAAGTATTGAAATAGAGTTTTGCCACAGTTTTGCAAGCAACAATGTACAAAGAAAATTTTAGAAAATATGAACATAACATATGAGAGAAATATAACTCGAAACCACAAAGCCAGAGATACCACGCGGTGTTTGATTACAAGATAGTACAATCGTATAATGTATTTCATGTTTCAAAAGATCAAGCACCCATAAACCTTTTGATCCATACAAATTCGGATTGATTTATTTCACCTGTGGCTTAGTCACGAAACAATACCACCTAATTTACAGGCATGTCACGTTAATTTGTATAATTGTGACGCCGTATCATTAAGAATTAAGGCGCATACAAACACCAGCCCATCAGTTTCGAAAACGACCTCAGTATATCAAGGTTCTATTGGAGAGTGATTGCAGACATAGAGTAATCAGTTAAGAAACATTTTATAGGGCACTTACGCCTGACTGTTAGATATTTAATTACGTTTACAACATTACAGAGCCAGTCACATTTACGAACTTTGTGACGCGAATTGTTCATTGTTATTTTGGCTTTTATGTTCCCTGCCTGGCAATCATATAGGTAAAAAGACTTCGTAATTAATAATTGAAAATATTAGGATATTCTAAATAAATTATATTATTTTAAATGATAAAATAAAAAAAGTTATAAATAAAAACAAATTGTGTTTCAACTTTCAATGGTAAATTATGAGAAAAATTATCCAAGTTATTTAAACGAAAAAAGTTGTCATTAGGAAAATTTTTGTTTTCAACTGATCGGTTTCTGTTTTTGGCACAAACTCGTTGAAGCAGTAAGCACTCAATTCAAGATTAATTGTTTTTTTTTTAATGAAAACTCAGCGCAAACTTTAGTTGGAATACTATACTTAATCGTGGTTAAATATAAATTTAATTTAGTAAAAAAAACCGATGGATATCCAGTATCCTCTTCATCGTTGTTTCGCTATAATTTTGTGGGAAAATAATAATATTATTTATAGTTTAAACGCTTGTGTAATATGCAAATTATCTCTAAAAAATACTTACTCTATAATTGCAAAATATTTTAATATTGAATTCAAAATATTATAATAAATTACATAACTTAATTCAAATAAAAAAATTTAACGCTTTCCTGTGCGTGTAAAAAATTATTATAAAAAAAAATAGATTAAGTGAATGTTTAAACCTTGCTTATTTAATTGTCAAGGACAATTGTATCTGTAATTTTAATATGAGGCAATTTATGTTTTTAAATTCTCTAAGTAATTCAATCCACGCTAATTGCACACCGAAACTAAATCCATCCAAGTTCGAAATACGGATATGGTAGGCATAGTAAAAAATATGATGTTAAACATAAATTCATCAGCAAATTGCCTATTTGGTGTTTTTGAAAAATGAAAAATGAAAAATAAACTGATGTTTAGACCAAACAAATATAGAACTAGAACTAGAGCAACAGCAATATTTCGTGATCTTTTAGTGTAAACGAAAACTCGTAGTCAGTGTTGTTCAGTATTAGAACATTGCAATCTTTTCGAACGCACGTACGAAATAATTCTCTTCGCCTGTTTACAGTAAAAGAATTTGACATAGTGGGGTTAGAATGAGCATTCTAAATGCATCGCATCGTTATACAAATTTATTATTGGACAAGCATAAAAAATTACACATATTTATTATATACTCCTTTCCTTCCTTTCCTCGTCGACAGAAACATTTTCATGGTCGCATAAAAATTCTGATATCAACAATTTCCGAAATTAAAAAAATGTCGAATTTCGTAATACGTATGTTATATCACATAAGAGTACCTACGTTCATAAGTAACAGGGCTACCTATGACGTAGTTAGAGAGACTACGGAGTACGGAATCAAAGGATACTACCGCAAAAAATAATTTTATGGCGGAAGCCCAGTCAATATGAGGAAGTATTGCGAGTCATGCCTGAAGTTCTGCCGCGGTTTTTGAACTCTGAAGGATATCGCCTTTCAGTAATTGACGTATTCGTCAAAAATCTATAAGTCTTTGTCTTTACCTCTTTTTCCTACCCTACCCAATGGGCCATAAGGAAACAATTAACTATAGTGTGATAAGTGCAGTTAAATAAAATGCTTTATGTTGCACCTTGCGAATAATCATGGAAATCTTATGGCTTTACAACACTGTAAAATGTTTTTACTATGCACTTTTATTATTACTAGACAATCTCATATAAAACTAAATAAAATCGAATCGTCGATGCACATCCCGAGGGCTGGCTAATTGGCTTCGCTGTTTCTATGAAATATAAATTATTTAAGCGATTTCATGCTATAAAATTGAACTAAAATTTACAGTAAATTTTATTGAACGTTATGTAATAATACATAATACTATACACATTTATTTCAAAACATTGTTCGATAAAATATTAAACAATACAATCTTAAGTAGGTATATGAAAAAAGTACTACCTATAACGAATTTTTCTAGCTAAATAGAAAGATTTGAAACGTAGAAAGACAATTAAGTTCCTATTCATTTTATATAGGTATTAAATACCTTTAATGTATTCGAGGAAGCTTTCAACGTTTTGAACAAGAAATGTTCGTTCGTAGAATTTTACGCACGACTTATTTATATGTAAATGGATTTTAAGCAATTCAACTTCCTTAATAAGGACGATCATGACGTAATTTATTATTAAGAGTCCTTTAAAAATTCGGATTACAATAAAAATTAAATAAATACTAGAATTTATTATCAAATTTCCGCCATGACGTTGATATTTGGTAGTTCGTAGAGGGCGATGAATGAGAGAAAATTGAGGCAAAGGCCTATAATAAACTTCACGACTGTATGAATCATGGATGGATGGATATAGATACACATTACAATAATTGATATCTACTGTGACCTGGAGTCTGGACTAGCATAATCCTACTAATACATAATATTATACGAGTATGCGCGAAAGCTTGTGACGATGTATTAATGTAGGTTTGTTACTCTTTCACGGGAAAACCACTGAACAGATTTTGATCATACTTGGTAGTGATATATCGTATATATCAGAAAAACATAAGCTTTAGAAATTCTTTATTTTTCCCACGTGTTCGTCTGCGGGAGAAACCGCGAGACACAGTCATCTATTATTGTATTTTGTAAGCTTCGATAATTACCACTTTAATTATTTTTCATTATTAAGTAATAATATCGATGTCTTATGTCAGATGATCATTTTTTATCAGTTATCGATAATATTACTTAAATTATTTATTTCACGTTTTATTTGATTGTTAAAAATCATAAAGAGCTTATTACACGGTCGCGTACCTTTTGGATATTTGCGATTTGATTGCTGCGTGGCGTTGTGACCTGCACAATGACAGATCCTATTTAGATACCACGCTCCACTGCGTACCTACATATTATTTTATAAGATCGTTATCAAAATATTGCTTTACGTATGATATCCTTAATGCAATGTAAATTAAAATACGATAAATGAACATTCATACTAAAATCTTACTCACATTTTAAGCTTATTAAAATTCAAGAGTGCATTGTAAAAATGATATGATGCATTTCAAACAGGTTTTATCGGTATGGCTATGGTATTCCTAATCTTTTTAATGGTAAACGTTGTAACATTAGAGTTTATTTGTTTGTTTGAACGCGCTAATCTCATGAACTTCTGGTCCAATTTGAACAATTCTTTCGGTGTTAGATAGCCCAATTTTATCGAGGAAGGCTTATAGGCTAATTGATGTCTATTGATATCATGACGCTAAGACCACCAGGATCCACGTGGGTGAAACCGCGAAGCTCAGCTAGTTAAATATAAAAGTGACATACTTAAAAAATATCAAATATGAGAAAATTACACTTTCAGCCAAAAACTTTAATAAATTTAACGACTTTTAAATTTAAATGATTTGGTTGAATTGTGGGTTAAAACTTAAAAGGCATGTCAGTATCCGTTACTGAGTAATAAGTTAAAATTATGTATTGTTGGAAGTCTCAATATATAATAACTTATAATATGATATATGAGTATTGTTATATTATGTATTTTAGAGACATTGTTTAGTTCTCAATTGTAAGTTTCTCTGTACCCATCTTTGTTCTTTCATTTGTTTTTCCTTCTTGCTTTGTAATCTATTGGAAAACGTTGTCAATAAGTGCCAGTTGATATCTCTTCATTCTTAAAACCATTTCATTACTTTTATACATAATAATAACAATGAAAAATTACTTCATGATATTTATTTACCATTAAATTCGACATTTATAACATTTGGTTATACATAATATATTTAAATAGTAGTAGGTATTATTATAATAGGACAAACTCGATAAAAAACAAAAATTCCCATCATATTTTTCTCCAGACGTTTTTATATCACTTTACATAAAATCTTTATGAATTTAGATCGTACATTTCCCTAATCTTCTCAATTATGGCGCGAAATACAACACCGGATTGTGAAATATCTCCGTGGGACAAAATTAGACATAAAAGTTTGTATACTCTAGTATATAGGCGTTTATGGCTCCATTAAGCTTAAAAAGATTGTGAAAGAAAATTGTACAGCTATAACGAATATGTTTACATTTACGGTTAGCATTAGGCAATGAAGATATAGAATAGCAGAAGATTCGTGCAGTTGGTAATTACTTTTATAATTCACTAGCTCTCCGCCCGCGGATTCACCCGCATTTTTAAAGAAAAACCCGCAAAATTACCGTTCCCCTCGGATTTCCGGGATAAAACCTATCCTATGTGTTAATCCAAGTTACCCTCTATATGTGTGATAAATTTCATTGTTTTCGGTTATGTAGTATTTGCGTGAAAGATAAACAAACATACATTCACATACACATACCTACCTACATCCATCCGTACAAACGTAACTTTTATGTCTTCATCTATTTACGTCAGGATATTATCAGGAATCAAACGAGAAACATAACTTACTAATATCAGTTATTTTTAGATTGGGAACATTATTAGCCTGGAATACTTATAGAAAGGAGGCCCACATCCCTTCCTATCCCCTACCCATCCTCTCCTCCCCTATCCTTAATCCCTCCCATCCTCGCTCCTTTCTCCATAATTCCTTCCTGGTAGGCAACAACCATAACCTCTGTTATGGTTTATGGGCGACGCAACCTGCTTACCACCAGGCAGTGCGTCCGCTCGTTTGCCTTCCCATAACATAAAAAAAAAAGAAAGTTAACTATGTTATAATAATTATGCCAGAAATTGTGACATTGAACATGTGTTGATTGCTCCAATTTCTATTGTCACTTTTTCTTCTAATGCTACAACTTCGTTGTTTTTGCACATACCTACATATTAAGTTATGAGTCAAAATTATACAATTCATCTATTTCCCCACATAAGTGAGGAATAACCAATCGAGTCCACGTTACGTCAGCGCGTTGCAGCACCGCCTTGCGACACGACTGGCCATTAGATACCCCTTGCGCTTAATAGCTGAGGAAAAAATAAATTACTTAGAAAGTGACTCTTATTAATATCTACTCCTCCTTACGAGCTAAGTGCGTAATTCATATTGTTTTTGTTAATGCCATAATTGCACGGAATGTATATAAATTGCAATGGCCGATCGGATTCCGATTTATCGAAATTATAAATGCTCAAATTTATAAAATATAAATGATTTCCTTTTATTTATATGTACAATTTACATTATTTTAGCGTTTATAGAAACATTTTTACGTTACATAAGTAACAATTCTTGAGCTGATTTTTTTACAACAACATAAGAATACCTACCTATAAATATATTATTAAAAAAAATCGAGGTTCTTTCCTATACCCTGTGTTATAAAATAACACCATTTACTGTTGTTTATAATGTAAATCGAGACACAAAATAGATACTTATTCGGAACAGAAACTCAATGCACCGAGCGCAGCCACTCGCATAGCTATGCGTGCGTGAAAATGTTTTCATTTTCTTCAAGATACTTCTCTGCATTGAAATGAACGAGGAAAATGATTCTAGAGACGTTCACCTGTCCATATTGACTAATACTGCACATTAATGTACTTAATGTTCGATAATTTCATTCATTACCATCATACCAAAAGCGTAGGCGCGGCATTGAAAAAACAGTCACTTAAAAATGATTACATCCCTAATAAAATGTCACAATTGAATAATGACGAATGATTGGCAAAAGTAGGCCGATTACTTGTTAGTTACTTCAATTAATGTTAGAGATAAGACGATTACAAGACAACTTACAAGTTACAAGAACAGATTGCAGCCAACTTCAATAACATTGAATACTGAATAAATTTAGCCTTTCATTATATTTAGCCTTTAAAAATACTGATACAGTCAGAGTTTTGTAAAATATTCTTATTAATTTTATACATATAATAAAATTTGGTTAAAACAACTGTCGCCAAATACAAACATATAAAATCCTAAACTGAATTATAAGACGTATCTTAGTATTAAACAAACGCGTCGTGAATCGTGATAGCTAATTTAATACATATTTAAAGCAAATTCATTAAAGTCGCATTATTCGTAGAAGCTTTTAAATTTTGTAAAGCTCTTCATTAATTGAACTAAGAATAAAGCAGTTTGAAAGATCCCCTTAATCCTTGATCCTTCAAGTATTTGATTTATATTCCGCTTAGAAGATAAATTAATGTGTGATACGGATACAGTAGAATGTATAGGTCCAAAAATGTTTAACCCTTATTAGTGAGCGTGTAATGTTTTCGCTAAGATTGATAAACATTGTAACCTTTTAAAACAGATGAAGAAATTAAGGAAGACTTCTACCTATTGGTTGGTAAATGTTAGGTTTTACCAGTCCTGTTCCAATGCCGTTAGCTTCCTCTTTATGCAAGATACACGTATCGCTTACTTATTACTACATTCACCTAATCAGGTATTACTCTTCCTTCTAATGTATGTAATTACGATCTTATGACAAACTTACAACATATACTTGTCGAAAATAGTATTTAATTTAGATGTTTCACTTCAATCATGTATGTACATAGCTTTACAGAATGATTTGTATGTTATGTTTTGGTGGGTGGTGGGTGTAAAGATACATGTATGACTATTCATTTATTCTTTATGTTTTTAACTAACGACACTTTCGATAGTGTATTTTATATAATATGTATAACATCGTGATATAGTACAAACAACAACTTTGGAGGTGGTTTAGGTAGATACTATAATTGGTTTAAAGTTGTCTTAAATACGTAATCGGTCGCAGGTCAAACAAGACGGAAATTTACTTTCACTGCCTTGAAGCAGATATTCTGTAAAAGGACAAAGCCAGTCCATTAAATTTATACCGTTATATTAAACAAAAATAAATTATATAAAAGAAAGTCTGTCAGATGCTTCACTTTCTTCGCGAATTAAATCGGTTTCTGTGTTTTATATCTAGAACTTGTTTATTATAATATTTTATATAGTCCATTCAACTTTAAAGTCTCAGTTCTAGAAGTTGTTAAAACCTTGTACAAGCGGGGGCAATCGTTCATAATTTTATGATTCAGTGATGTTTTTCGAAACGATCCATAAATTAATGCAACATGTATTAGTATTACAAAAGTTATTTTGGCTTTATTGCAAGGATTTATAAAAACTATGCTGTTATAACTAAGCATTCTCTTTTATCGTGCGGTATGTACTTTCATATGACAAAAGTATACGTATATTGGGCCTATATCTTTACAATATGCCTTGAAAGCATTGTTTATTTTATCCTGTGTCACATATAAATAATTGAAGCAATTAGTATTTGAACTACATAATCATTAGATGGACGGAAGCATGTATGAGGAAAGCTTGGCAGCCTCGGTTCAGCCTCACATTTGCCTTAACATCTACCAGCCTTGGAGACGACCTTCTTCCTTCTATTGGTGAGGCACATTATTGCCATACTTCCGTTTCTCCCAAACTTTGACGGTATAATATCTAATTGGGTTATTACTGCGTCAAAATAATATCAAAACATGATTGATTTCAAGGCAAAACTCCATATTATATGGGGCGAGTGCAGAAAATAATTTAGAAATCAACAACTCTCCCATATGACGCAAATATACATGTATGTATGCTAAGTAAATATTTAAGAAAGAATGAAGTTTAAGTGAAGGTTAACAGTGAAAGAGGTTATCGTGTGAAAATCATCATCGCTAAACAATGGAGATATATTGTGACAAACATCAATAGTATGTGTGAATTTGTAAAATGGAAACTTTTATAGTAGCAATTAGAATACAATTTTGTAGAGCGCGATTGTGTAACTAATCCAAAAAAAAAAACTTTCAAATTTCGCACATTAGTGTGATGATAACAATTTAGCAACATATCCAAAGCTGATTTTAATATTAAATTAAATGCATATTATATTTGTAATTCAAAAGAAGATAATGTGCATCGATAAGTAGGTTATTAGATAAACAAAGTATTATTTCGTTAAGAATTATAACCCACTTAGCATTGGATTAATGGTGATGATTAATGGTAAATGGCAAATTAGGACTATGTAATGAGTCAAGATTGCGATAATTTCCTGCCCATTTTTGGTAATATTACTCAATGCTTGAAATAGCTTTACCGTTTCTTTTTGAATATGGGTAAAGTATTTTAAAAATGAAGTTAAACAATACATGTTAATGTTATATCCATGCTGGCAACTAGATCAACGCGTCTGTCACATGTAATGTTAATGTTGCAACTTTTTTACCTACATGAGAATTAAATAAGGTGTAGATACTAAATGTCATTATTTAAACTCTAAAGATTGTACGCCAACTCTAGCGGCCGCGGCATGCCTTCATATTAAAATTATATTGGAAATTGATATTTTAGAAATCATTGAAACTTCTATATTATCTATAGGTTTTATGAATGGATTCTCACACAACTACATTAACATTAATTGTTACATATTTTAATAGATATGTAGATACCTAATCCTTATTTTATGTAGTTCTACATCTAAAATGTAGAGTCATACATACTTAATAAGTATACACATATACATACTATACATATATTAGTTATGTTTCCAGCAGTTTATAAGCTGATATTGATAGTATTCGTAGAATATTATACGATTACACGATTAGGTACTATTAATATTTTTAGAAATAAACGGAGTTTAGTCTTTATTACTAATAATACTTTATACAATATCCTTTTATTTACAAAAGCAAGTTTACTTGACCTAACCGTTATCTTTTGTGTAAATTAGTAATGATGTACAAAGTATCCTTTAGTTAAATACATTTAAGGATGTTTGTTTTACACTAATCATATACCTAAGGTACATACCTATCTATAGTGGGTTCAGTTTCCTGTGACTTAGATAGAAAACCGTGATTATAAATTATCTGTAAATTTGTTTGATGTCAAATAATAAATAGGCCTTAAGTAAAGATAGGTACTCAAACTTTGTCAATGCCATGTTATAGCGGAGAAAACGAATATTTGCGTTATTTTCTATAGGTTTACCAAGTTTTTATAAATCAACAGAGAAGAGTTAGAAATCGTCTTATGCTCCAATGAATCAAATCAGCCGGTTCCTTTCCAGCGACTTTAAAGTTTTTTGTACTTATTTTTATAATAAATAAGTCTTATTTTTCACCAACATGAATGAATACTTTAAATGGAAGGTTTAATTTTGGACCAAACGATAGAGCTTAGAAGAAACCATAGAAAGATCTTTGAAAACAAACATTTGTTTTATTTAAAGAATAATGATTGCTTCAGTGGAAAATGTTGTCCATGACACCCTTTCCAAGGACTCATATGCTTCAGTAGAAAATGTTGACCATGAAACCCTTTCCAAGGACTCATACGCACGTGTAATGAACAATAAATCAAAACATGACCAATACTGCGTAAGGGCACGCAACTAGCGGATTTTTACGTGCCAAGATACCAAATCAGCTGCAGATTTAAATTAGCCACACATCAGCGATTACAATCACGCAAATGCGTGTAACCTTAGCACCGTATCTAGAAACTCCTTAACAATTTTATGCTATTTATTGCCCAGTACCTTATAATCATTACGAAATTGTCGTTAGTTCAAGTTTAAACACAGAACGACCTATGTCAAGGATGTCTTGCAAATCAGTGAGTCACTCTCGGTCAACGATTAATTAGATAAGTTTTCTTAGCTGTTTGTTTACAGGTATTGATTTCAAATATATATAAAGCCAAACATTGAGAATTTATTTAACGATTTTCCTCTTATTGTAGCAAAATGCGACTCGGGTCAGAAAGATGTGTGTAGTTTTACATACTTCATTTCACGATCTTGCTGTATGTTTTTATGTGGTTATAACCATACATTCTATAAGTCCAAGAGGATCATGCAATGAATAACTTTAGCAGAAAGAAACATCTGTGAAGATTTTTCATACTAACAGTAATTTCTTACACAGAGTTCGACATATTTACATCAAGCCGTAAATGAAATACAATCGTAATAAGAAAATACATTAAATACCTTATATAACCCATGAGAATTATGTGTATGTAATTTCACATAATTTCCTATTCTATGTTGATTATAAATAGTAGGAGCTCTATAAGTTCCGCGAATCTCGATTTTCTTGTCAATAACAATCGATGTGAACTGGGACATGCAGGGTAAAGATGCGCTCTCTAAAAACACACTCATTTTGCGTGTAAAAAGCGAAAGTTTCTAATTCATTGTTATAATAAACTCCCGCCCAGATAATTGGCGTGATTTATTTAAGGAAACTCTATGAACCTCGCGATTTTAAATCAACATGCATTGCATTAAAGACGCAAACGTTTTAATGATTCATTTGACTGACGGCTTGACAATAAGATGATAATGAATAGCCGACATAAATTAATAATACACACATATAATGAAATAATATTAATAATAATTCATACAAAATTATTAACAGCCATTATTTGTTGAAAATCTTTAACAGGACTTAGCCTCGGCGAAACGTGTAAAACATATCTAGAGACTAGAGAGCTCTTTGTTAAAATACAGTTATTTGCCGCACGACGTACACATAAATGGTATTATAGAAAAAATATTAACCGCCGATTCCGTTCACAAGATTATACTCGCGTATAATCATCAATGAGCTGTCATTATGTCTTCAACTCAATAAACCACCCATTCCGCACGTGTAGAGTCACTGACCCCTCGTGTTTACTTTCACAAACATAGCCTAGACTTACGATAGCGTAATTGTAAACAAATCATATTGGAACAAACTTTAAAGGACAATTAATAAGTGTACAGGCGAGTTATAAATGGAAACGCCTAGCAATAAAATAACGAGGTCGCGTTTAATATGGCATCAAACGCATTACAATGATCGACCATCAAAGCTCTCTAGTAGACAGGAAAATCTTCGGAAAATTGTACCTAGTGTAGGTACAATTTTCCGAATCATACTAAGTAGCTAAAAATTACAATTGCATTAAATCGTGATAATCATGGAACTGTAATTGTTGAGGGCAGCCGAGGTTAATTGTTTTGGAAGAGTTTATGTCATTAAATTTTATCTTAAATTATAATTATTATAATTGTTACTTTGTACAAAACATTAAGTAGATTGTCTACATTTACTTGACATTTACACATGTAAAGGCATTTGCTAGCAACGAATCTGAGGTCTTAAATATAGTGAGTTATAAAATCATAACTCACGCAACGATTGTAGTAACCATGCGATTAACATTTATAATAGGGATGTAACGATACCGATACAGATACCGATATATCGGCCGATATATCGGCAAGCCGATATATCGGTATCGCCGATAATAAATCAGCCGATACCGATATTTTTTTATTAAATTCTTTCTTTTCTTTTATGTTTTTGCATTGTATTCATTCATATTGTTTTATTTCTGTTTCTGTAATAGTGTTAAGGAAGAGCGGAACCTCCTGACACAAGCATTTTATTTGCTTACTAGGAGTGTTCCAATCACAAATTTGTTTATGTAAAGGAAAGAAATAAATAATTTTGAATTTTTTTAATTTTTAACGTGATAACGTTTTTAAAATCGTTTTAGTCGGGTGACATGTTCATAAACTTGTATCACACCAAAACCTCACGAGCGCGATCGCAGGTGTAACGAGAGAGAGACGGACCGATCTCCCGTTTCATCTCGAGCGCTGCCACTGCATTATGTTATCACGTAAACATCTCGATCGTAAACCTACTTTACAAACAACCAATTTTTTTGATATCAAATAATTCAAAAAATCCGCGCCCAATGAACGATGCGGGAGGCCGCCCGCGCGTGCGCACTTTGTTTTCTGAAAAAACTCTACCAATACTGCCGTCCTTTAACTAAAAAGCCGTTAACCCTCAAATGAATCAAATCAATTTTCAGTTTTAAATGTAGGGTGATAGACTTCAGAATTCTCTATCTTTCTGTCTAAGAATCATTAATAGTTATAATTATATGAAAATATTGTAAGCCGTTAAGTAACACAATTTTCAGCGATTCCATAACTTGAAAGCGTCTAACCAACACTACTTCGCTAAATTTCCTTTAAAGTACCTTAACCGCCAGATTTAATAATTATTTTTTAGCTTTTTACTTGACTAAAAGTACGTTATCAGATTATACTTGACTATAGGGACGCAAAAGGACTATAACTGCTTTATGATATGCTTTCATATAACGATTCCAATGGAAATCCTTACCTTATTTGCAGTTACTCGCCCTTAACGCTTTTTTAGTTAAGTAATTTTATTTAGGAAAAATTCTAATAACACTTTTTTGCTTAGCTACAAAGCAGCTAACCCTCATTTTTTAGCTAAAAGGCAGTTATCCGATTCTGGTGATGCATCAGTTTTGGGGATGAGAGTGATGATGAAATAATGTCGCTCCCAAGCAGAGTACCGATTGTTTTTGATTTTCTTTTACAAGACGTATTGTTTCTGATCAGGTTTACTAAGTTTTAAACAATCTAGCAGCTAAATTACGGAAAATATAACAAGTCAAAGTTACGAAAATTTGGTAGGTAATTGTTACGACAGTGCGAACTTTCAATCGTACTTCACTGTAACCGAGAAAGAGAAGAAAGACAGTCTGTACTATTTAATTTTTAAAACTATTTATTAATTATGTAATTTACCCCTTGGGTGGAATTAGTAATCGACTGTCAAGCAATGTACTAGAGATGGTGATACAAAAATTGTTAGGAGACCTTTGACCCGCTGACGGGGAGTCCATTTTGCAACTATTGCTATTTTTTCTTATCTTTATATGTATTAGATTATTAAGATTTGTACTTTTTACATTGTAGCAAATAAAAAGTTTTCTACCTCCTGCTATTTTCCACATATTCTGGTATATTATATTTTCTGAATGTGGATGAAAGAGTCTTCTAATCATTTGATAAGCGGTTCTACATTATTTATTAAGAGCATCTCACATGTAAGAGCTTGAAGCCCTATTGAAACCAGGGTGTATTTTTTCAAAAACCATGTGCACAAGTCTTAATTTTTTTTTCAGGAAACGATTTATGTTTACATTGTTTGTGGTTCTATATGTACTCAATATCCGTGACTCGTATGATGGCTTCGCAGAAGAATATTTATAAAATAACGTTAAAATTGCAATTCTAAATGAATATACGGTTCCAAAAAAGAAAAGCGAGAAGATTTATCTCAATCTTAACCCATTAATGAGCCACTGTAATGAAATAAACGTGAACATGACGAGAAATAAAGGTTAATTTTATCGAAAACTTAAAAGAGTCATTTAGTAAAAGAGTTTAAAATACTTGTTACTCACAATAAGACGCTAAAACCATTAATTTAGATAGTGTTTAAATCCTTAATACTTAAACCTAAAAGCTTTTGATCCTTTTCCTTTCCATTGGTTGACCTAGAGGATGTAATTCCCGAGAGCAAAGCAGCAAATTTTTAACATTAGTAAGATTAAAATTTAGTACAACTATATAGAATCATAGTACAAAAGCATCCAAAAGCCCTTATAAAGTTTTTGAAATTTAAATTAAAACGAAAGTCATAGCTTAAAAGTAGTTATAGTAGCTTAACGACGTTTTAGGTAAGCATTTTATTAACAAATAAAAAAAAATCACAAAATGAAAATAAAAATACTAAATTACTTAGCTAAAAAGTCGCTATGGTATGTGAACGGCCGTCTTGTCCAGTAAATAGTTAAAATTTTCAGATTATATCTAATATCTAATATCTAATATTCTAATATTTCTAATATTTCTAATCTAATATTCTAATATTTCTAATATTTCTAATATCTATTCTAATATATATTATAAAGGCGAAAGTTTGTAAGGATGTATGGATGTATGGATGTATGGATGTATGGATGTATGGATGTTTGTTACTCTTTCACGTAAAAACTACTGAACCGATTACAATGAAATTTAGCACACATATAGAGGGTAACTTGGATTAACACATAGGATAGTTTTTATCCCGGAAATCCCACGGGAACGGGAACTATGCGGGTTTTCCTTTGCAAACGCGGGCGAAGCCGCGGGTGGAAATCTAGTGCTGAACTAAACGAGAAAAAGTGAATTTAAAAATAAATTATAACAGTTTCTGGGTAAAAACTAATATTTAGATATAATATAATTAAATGTCGATCGATGTCTCTCACAATAATTATTGTAAGTGTCATAATTTTTAAGAAATAACGATTTCCGTGTTTTTTGCCATTTACTCGAAACTCACTTCGTGGGCTTAACGGCTTTCTAGTTAAAGGACGGCAGAATAGTAAACTTTTATTAGGTACTGATTGTATGTGTATTACTTAAAGTTTAACTGACTTCGTAAAATAATAAGGGGAATTATAAAACGAGCGAACAAAAAAAAACTTTGCGACTGATGATGACATACTGTTTTAATAACTTGAGCGGTATGAATTTGACTAAGCGAAAAATTAACTAAACTGACGACGAATATTGATTTATAATAAAATCCAGAACGAGCTTACAAAAAGTGGATTGTGATAAATCCATTTCAGATATTAAAATTTTATCCGAGCGACTGCATTACTAAGTGAGCGACTGGAAATACAGAGAGGGCAACTTCAATATTAAGATAGATTCGATTTTTCTAAGTGAGGTTATACATAGCGAACTACTAAAAAGTTCACTTTGAGCAAAGTTTTGTAAGCTGCTTTATTAATGATTATTGGTTACTGATATTCTATTTGAGGGCTTATGTTTTTTATTTTGATACGCTTTTTTAATAAAAACTACAGATTTTTAAATTCGCGCGAATTCGAATGGGGGCGGGGCGACGAATCGTTGCAGTCAGGTGAGTTGGGAGTTGGTTTTTTTTTTAGTTGACTGAAGCGTCTTATTTTATTTTTTGTTCATTTGATTGAAATAAATGCATGCATATTACTATTTTTACGGAGTACATTGTTTTAATTGGCTCGTCTTTAGTACCTTTACGTTTCGCTAGAGCGTTGATTTTTTTTTTTAAGTTATAGTTCTAAGTTTGTTAATTAATTTTGGAAAGTTTCAACTTGCGGAAACCATTACTTTTCAAGATATAATTTTTTGAAATTCAGAAAATTTGGTTATTATTTACGACGTTTTTGACAGCTGACGTTTCGTTCACTGTAACTAATGACTGATTCCTTTAATAAATGTGTTTTTACGGTTAATATAAAAGCGCAAATTAAACAATTATGTATTAAATCAAAAATATGATATAAATATGTATATTTTACTTTACAAATCTAATACGGTAAATATCAAATCTAAAAAAAATAATATATGCAATAACGAAACGTGAGCCCATTTTGTGTGGCGAGTGCCAAAAGCGACTTTAGGGTGATTCCCACTCAACCAAAAAAAACTACGTAGGTTAAAAACTATAAAACTTTTATTCTTAATATTCAAATAGGTAGCGAGGAGCGAAGCGACGAGCGTGTTAGGTTAACCCTTGAACTGCCGCACGAGCCGAGCGAGCGAAGCGAGCGTGCCGCGGCAGCGGCCGGCGAGTGCCAGAAGCGACTTAAGGGCGATTCTCAAAATAATTTTCATTCTCGATTTTCACAAAAACTACGCATTTTCGTAGAAAAAGAAAAGCAGTTTATTTTGAAAAGTCACTACCCGCTATCGATTAGACACCTCAAAATAATGAAATTCGGGGATCACGAGTCGTAGTGTTAGGTTGCCTTATATTTCAATAATAAAATTTCTCAACTAATAGAATAGTGTTTCTTCAAATAGTTATTTCATATTATTTTTATTTTTTAAATGTGAGCTCATTATACTCTGCTCATTAGTGTATTTTTCAAAGTGGTTTTTGTATTCGAAACACTTCATTTAAGATAAAATGCCGCTCAGTATAAAAAATACATTTGCCAAATATTGAAAAAAATGCAGGACGTAACGTTGACACTCAAACAAATATTAGGTCGCTCAAATATTATGAAGCTGCTCATTTTGTATTTTAAGTAACTCAAATTAATGTTTGTAAGTTGCTGTTCTGTTGATTTCTCGTCACTCGCAGTCAGTCGCTCACTTAGTAATTCTATAACCCAAATTAATTAATTTTGACACTTAGAACTGTAATTTACAGTCACTCGTTTAATTGCTACCCAAATAATAATACCTACTAAAATAAATGGTTTTGTTGTTTTTTGCTTTGGCATTTTTATTTAAAAGAATACGATTAACAGTTGTCTCTGTTAAAGGTTGGTAACTTTTTATGCATAATTCACTATTTATTTTTCTACCAAGCCATCGATATCGGTATCGGTATCGGTATCGCCGATACATTACTACAAATATCGGTATCGGTATCGTATCGGCAAAATCATGTATCGTTACATCCCTAATTTATAACATTGCACTGAGATGAGATGTGACACAATCATGATCTAACGGTTCTATATAGGAAGGCAGTTCCCATACATAGGTTGTCGTTACGTCTGTGTGGAAGATTCATCTAGAATAATCTATAATCTATCAATACAATTCCTATATTATTATAATCAAAGTATTAATTTTCTTTTCTAAATATTTTTTTCAAACAATTTCTTGTTATAAACTTAAAATTTGACCAAATCGACGTAGATAAACTTTATGATATCTAAAAATATAATTACACCATATTTAAATATATAAATAAATTTAAATCATATGTTATTCATTCGATATATTGAATTTGTGTTCAATGTAAATGAAATTAGGGCCAATGCTATTTAGAGTTAAATAAATAAAATACTACAATATGATACTTATTTTATACGTACTATAGTGAAAGGCCTCTGTCGGTCAAGGAATTCCACGCGAGTAAAACATAGCAATCATAGAAACGCCTCGAAACATCGTTTAATTTAGTAATTAATAATATTATATTATAGCCTCTATTTCTAAATAGTTAGAACTGACATCTGACTTTTTATTATAGAAGATAAGATCTTAATATACATTTTGTAATGATAATAATATAGTGAATTAGTTAAAGTCATGTTTCCATAGAGCGAGCGAAGCAACGCGGTCAGTGTGGACTGTGGACGTGGCTCGACTAAGGAAAATGGTGTGTGCTTTCATTTTCCTAGCAAACACAGTTTAAGCAATCATTATAATGTTCTTATTTCCATTTTTTTTTAAATCTTTATTATAAATATTAATAACTTAGAGTAATAAACAACAATATACAAGCATCATGCTGATGCACCTACCTTCATGATAAGTGTCATGAATGGTTCAACGTAGATCATTTAACAAGAAGTTTACCGCACCCCTTTAGTCAGTCACACAATAAGCAATCCTGCGAATTGCTATCGTTAAAAAACCACCAAACACAATATATTGTCGCGGTTTTACACCAACTATTGTTTCAATATTACTCATGTCATATCTACCATCTATTGTTGCGACCCTCGTCATCTAAACTTGAACTTATGCACGTGCTAATGATTCAAGAGTTTAACATTTCTATGTTTTACATAATATTATGGCGATAGCATTATAATACGAAGGACTGAATATTAATTAGAAAGGATTTATTCAGACAACTTCAAATAACTACATTAACATTTGTTACTGTTAATAAACCCTGTGAATCCTGAAAGTTAAATCGAACGACTACAGTTAAAAATGTATTTGAGTAATGAGTACCTAGTTATAATATTGTTATAATATGTCATACGTTGGCTGGTTAATGCTTTAAAGTTTAAAACAATAATTTAATACTTTAAAAAATATTTCTTCATAATTCACTGACCACGACTATTCAAACGAAATAATACACTTAAAACTTTTAATACACGAAAATAATTAAAAATAATATACAAACAATAAAAAGGAAAAAAGAAAGAAAGTATCCAAGTTAAACGGGTAACAAAATAGATTTATCTGCTAAATCAGTCTAACTATTATATACTTATAATTTTTTTAATTAGAAATCTCCAAAAGTTCTTAATTACTGTCTAATCATTAAGATCAAAGATATAATGAGCAAGGTCTTCATTAAGATATCGGGCACGCAAGTTTCATAATTGCATACCGACGTGCTCTACATCTATTTGCAATCATTGCTTTTTATACATAGGTGAAGAATTTTGCAGTCTATAAATTTGTATGAAATCCTGGACATGTTTCTTGTTCATTTCTTCGAGTGGTTGATCTTTTGATGTGTGTATGTTGTGATTGTTTTGTAGGAAAATCGTTTTAATACGCAACTTGTTTCATATTTTGTGTCTAGGATTTTTAAAGTTAATTTTTTTTCGTAAGTTAACATTACATAGGTACTATTAATTATTAAAAGCTTAACTTATTTATTAAGGTAAATATTAGTCTAGGCATTTTAAATTGAGTTTTCTCATTGGTCTACGCTTTGTTAAATTTAATAGCTCAATAAAAGTGTACGTGACATAACACAATGTGTAATTTTACTGTAATAAGTTTCTATTCATTGTAATACATTTGCATTTATAGTGGATCGGATCCTATGTATGCGGTTTGTTAGTTTGCTTTGATGGAATTAAAACTCAAACTTTAAATTTTTTTTCCATGTAAACTTTTATAGTTTATTTTTTTATAGAATATTCTTATTTATGAATAGTTTATTTTTTAAACTACTACCGATTCGGGATGTCGCTTCTACCATAGAATATATAGGTATTCTTACTTCTACCGAGAAAAATTCAAATTACGTGAACATTTTATGGAGCCATTCATATTTAAATCTCAATTATTTATGGATATTGATGGTCGTCTATAGTCTATACTCTATAGTCTATCTAGACAATCAATTGTTTTATAAAAACTATGAATTGTAACAACTCCAGTAGACATCACAATAATTTTTAAAAGCTGTATAAAATAAAACGGTAAAATTAAATTAACAATTTTGAGTCAAGGCAAACAATAATCGTTAAGGTCAAAATTACTTGCTCTGAATTATTTCACTTACCTTTATTTATAATATTGAGAATTTACATTTATAAGTACTATAATGTTTATAAGACTATAATATTGCTCAATGAAAACAATATGATGAAGATCATATTATTAACTATACCTAGATGAGTAAAAAGTATCAATATCTGATTAAAATATTACTTGTTAGTTTCGAGCTTGACATTATTTTACAAGTACAGATTAAGAGAAATATAATATAGGTACTTAACATCATTATAATATTAATAAAAAGACTCGTTTTTATGATTATGATTGTTCACAGAAAGCAATTTCCGGAACTAATAACTAAATTATTGCTCGGTGACATAGTAAACAGTAACCTATATTTTAAGCTTTATTCCGCATCAATGCTGTAGGGGTAGGATTAGCGGTAAGTACCTAATTAAATAATTATTGTGTTACGAAACCTTACATTCGTTTTCAAACTAAAAAAAATAATTATATTGTATCTAATTGTCTTGTTAGTTGTTACAAGAACCAAATACGCAAAACAAAACGAGTAGTGGACTGTGGAACACGTGAAACATTGACAACCAGTTTTTCATTACGAAACGAGGACACGCTTACCACGGACACTTGCTTCTAATATCTTCATGTAAACAAATAAACCTGATATAATATTAGGTAGGTACTAATAGCCACTTATCCGGGCTTTGATCGGGTTAATCCGTGACTTCACCAATATGAATAATACCTAAGTACCAGCTTTTACTCGGAAAAGATGCGTAGCTTTCGTAGAGGTAAAATAATTTTAAAGATCGGTAGAGCAGCTGCTGTATTAAATCGAAACATTAAAAATACACACAATTCTTTGATAAAAAATCAAAGCTTACGTCTTTATAACTTTAATATTTGTTTATATTTAACTATCAAATAGGGAGAACACACCTGCCGGGAATCCCCTAATTATAAGACACTTTTTTAACTTTTTTTAATAATATTCTAGATTACCTATATCTAACCAAAATAACTCCTTCAATTTATAATATTAAGGGGTCTGTTACATTCATCGACGAATGTACGAAAAATGTTTAGGTATTCCTTGCACCAATTTCCTGATTTTTTATAAGCACGGCTATGGTTGGTCGCGTAGCATGAAATCGATATTATACATCTTTTTTACATTTTTAGCAAAAAGTGTAATGAGTAGGTACCTACGTTATAAGAAAAATCCGTTAATACTGAAGAATTGATCAAATAGTTTTCCGACTATTTACCTATCTAATTTGTTATAATTGCTATAAATACTCAGAACAAAAAACAAAAAGCAATTTGTCCATATCTGAGTGAACGGAAAAGTTATCTAGGTATTATTCAATCATCAATGAAAATTAAACTTAATTGTTTTGTTTCAGATGGGCTGCAAATTAACATTCGTCGATGATGTACTAAATCGATCGTTCTACAAACTCGGCCTGGTGGTCGGCAAACAGCCGGGCTACTTCATCATCATCCCGGTGCTTCTTACCCTATTGATGATCACTGGATACCAGCGCGTTTACTATGAAATGGACCCAGAATACCTTTTCTCACCAGTCAGTGGGCAAGGAAAGTTAGAAAGACGGATAGTTGAGGAATATTTCAAAGTTAATTATTCGCATAGGTTCAATGTTGGCAGGATAACACGACCAGGTAAATATTACTCACTAGTTACGTTATGATGATAACTAGGTACTATTTTAATCAAGAATCACCTATTTTTATAGACCCTAAGAATAAAACAATGAATATTAACGTTGTTGATTATACTTACCTAATCAAGTAGGTATACCTAATAAACTTACATAAAAGTTTTAGTTTTCATTCATATTTTATTATTAATAGTTTAATTCCTTATTTTCAGGTAGATTCGGTCGCGTGATCATCGTATCAAAGGACAACGATACTAACATGCTACGAACAGAAGTATGGAAAGAGCTAAGAGAATTAGACGACTTGGTGCAAAATGTGACCGTCACCATGCCGACCGGAGAGACGTTCACCTACAGGGAGGAGTGCGCGCGCTGGGAGGGACAGTGCTTCGTCAACGATATACTGAACTTGGACAAAATTATAGGAGAGGTACGTGTTTCAAACTACCCTCGTTGGCAGTGGTATTATTTCTAAATTTTTAGAGATATCTTCTTTAGGACCCAAAAGAGAAGTACTTAGTAATCAAACGCGATTAAGTATAATTGTTAAGTGTGTAATAAGTTAAAACATGGTTAAAACCCTCAGAAATAATGTCTATTCAGGACAATAGCAAAAACAAACGTATACATAGCGTTTTACTGTCGTTTTGAAAGCTCTGTAGAATTATAGTAACATGTACTTTCTATATTACAGGTGGAGCGAGGCGAATTGAACCTCACGTTTCCCATAATGTTCAACCCCGTGACGTGGGAGGCTCACGCTTTTCCCGTATACTTCGGCGGTTCGAAGATAGTGGACGACACCATCGTGTCCGTCCCCGCCGTGCAGCTCGTCTGGTTCGTGAGGACTGACACCAAACTGCAGGAACAACGGTGAGGATATCCTTATGTACTCACATATAAATATAATAAATGCTTTTTGGTGTAGGCTACAAGGCCCCTACGTACATAAATTCTGCAAATTTTTTTTACTTTTCCTTTCTCCAATGGAAATTAGCCCAATTGTAATTACTATCGGTCTGTAGGTACTTGTTCATTATCCTACTTCTTCTTAAAAGTGAATAATAATAAATCAGCAATAGCTATGTTTTCGTTGAGTTCCATATCTCTATTAACTCTTGGGAAGTATTACGGTTTGTCAAAATATTATCTATGAAAAATCTGGTACGGATGTTGTCTTGGACATACTTAACTAATGAATAATTAATGAGGTCGTATAAGTGATATAATACCTTCACATTGTGGAAGGAATGACAGACCACAAGCCGCACCTGTATTCTAAAGTGAATGATATTATAACATTTCAATGCCAATTTACAAATTAACAGCTACGCGTATAAAAAATTGAATTTTCAAGGCTGATTAATAATAATGTATATAAACTTCGATTGCTTTTCTCATTAGTATGTTTATGTATTCGTCAAAAATAAGCTCATACTTTAGAAAAAAAAAACATAAAATAGACTATTTAGTTTACAAAATAAGGAAATCATTATGTGCACAATTGTAGGAAACATATTTCAGCATTTCTAAAGTCACCTTTGTTGGGTATTGTGTTCGGTGTAGCGTACACATTCATTTTTATGACTTGTTTTCAATTTCAATAGAGTTAGATTTAGTAAACAAGAAACAACTGAAGTTAAATAATAAGTTTCGATCTTGACACGGTTTGAAAAGTCGTTTCGAATACTAAACACTATTTAATGTTTCGAGAATACGAATAGAAAGGTCCAGATTTTCAGATAAAACTTGCAATACTTTTTGTAGTTTGGTTTTATTGTCTGCTGTAATATGGATTTGAGTTACTTAATGCAATGAAAATAATATCTAGATACAAATTTATTAAAAAAAAAAGACGGGTTGCACTCCGGGAGTGCCGGACTGCCGGCAGAAGTGAAAACTTGATTATTAACGTTGAGACTTGAGCATGTTTTTGATATTTTGGAATGGTATCCGTCTTACGCTTTTTCGATCAGGTCACGTGTTTTATACCCATTACAGAAAAAGTGCTCAACGCCGAGATGTTTTCACTTCAAAAATTTTCTTTGTTTTAACTTAACGATTACGATAATATCTATTATGATAATGATAAATGACAAATGACTGAAATTAATATTTTTATATGTATAGATCTAGTATAAAGAGATCAGTATCAAGTATCAGTCTAGCTTTGCACGTGTTATGTAGGTACATAGCCTATGATAAATAGCCCACAGCATAGAGCTCATGGATCACACACATATCCAACGGTGAAAGAATTATTGAAATCGGTGCAGTAGTAACAGAGATGAGCGCGTTACATAATACAATCATATGAAATCATTAAGTGTAGACATTCCATTACCTTAAACCGTATTTCTCATTATTTTTCCTTACATTTCCAGAGGTGCAGCCTGGGAAGACGCGTTTTTAGATGCTGTAGGTGTGGCAGAGGACACGGGGCGATTTAAACACATTTCAGTCGCGAGATTCGCGTCACGAACACTCGACCACGAACTCGAAAAGAATACGAGGACTGTTATACCGTTTTTTAGCTCCACCTTCATACTGATGGGGATATTTTCTATTGTTACTTGTATGATGGGTGACTGGGTCAGATCAAAGCCCTGGCTCGGTTTGCTGGGTAACATCTCGGCGGTGATGGCAACCGCAGCTGCGTTCGGCTGTGCTATTTATTTAGGGATATCGTTTATAGGAATCAATTTGGCCGCACCTTTTCTTATGATTGGTAAGTTTTATGATTTTTTTTTATCTTTAAATATTGTTTTGAATGGATGAATGTAAAGTTTTGTCCAATTCGGTTGTAGCAAATGCTTTCAATGTTAATATCTAGTCAAAATAGACATTTAGTAAGATATAATAGATATAAGTAATGAAAGACGTAAAACCTATGTGATAAAGTTAATACTTTATGTTAATATGTTAATAATTGTAATAAATTAAGTGATATTTGTTCCTCTACAAAGGAGCTTGCTTACCTACTGTATATTTTAAATAATGGAAAAGATCTCAGAGGAAATACACGTAAAAACCCAAACCTTTATTTGCCTGATATTTCATAGCATATGAACATAAAAAATTAGTAAAATACCATAGTAATTTAACTCTGATTGTAGGCATCGGCATCGACGACACTTTCGTAATGCTAGCGGCGTGGCGGAGGACGTCGCCGCGGCTCCCCGTACCGGAACGCATGGCAATCATGCTGTCGGAAGCCGCTGTCTCTATAACCATCACTTCGGTGACGGATATGTTATCATTCTTCATTGGTATATTCTCGCCCTTCCCGTCGGTGCAAATCTTTTGCATGTATTCAGGTATGTTGAGTATGTGTGGTAGTAGTGGTAAAAATTCATTGAGCTACTTGATCAAGAATGATCCTGGAAAGTTAATTTTTAAATGTAAACATCGGCAACGTCGACATCGGGCAACAACATTTTAGTTTTCGCCATGCGTTATACCCCTGAATTAAATTCAAAAGGTGAAAATATAGTCAAAACATTTCTTTGCAGGATTGGCGGTATGTTTTACATTTGTGTGGCATTTAACATTCTTTGCTGGTTGCGTCGCTGTGTCTGGATATAGAGAAAAACAGAACCGACACACAATCACTTGGCTTAAAGTGCTACCAGAGTCTAGAGCGCGAAAAGGTAAGAAAAAATATAAAGAAATATATTATACTTACAATTCACAGTCGATTAAATACCAATCAATGAAATCTACTTTGTTTTCAGAAGAAAGATCCTGGCTTTATCGAATATTCTGCAGCGGTGGCATTGATCAAGCAGATCCAGATAACCCTATTGACAACAAGGAACACTGCATCATGTCTTTCTTCAAAACTACCATGGCCGATTTGCTCAATAACAACTTTATAAAAGCAGTAGTTATCGTAGTATTTCTTGCATACCTTGCTGGAGCTGGTTATGGAGTAACAAATCTCAAGGAAGGTTTGGAACGAAGAAAACTGTCGAAAATTGATTCTTACTCTGTGGAATTCTTTGATCGTGAAGACCTTTACTATAGAGAATTTCCCTATCGAATTCAGGTAAAATTGTGTATAAAATAATCTTTAATAAAAACATCTCTGTAATTCATATAATCTTGACTGATTACTTTTTGTCATCAGGTTATTATTAGCGGCAGACACAATTACTCGGACCCAAAAGTTCAGGATGAAGTAGAAACTCTAACGAAAAATCTAGAAAATACGTCGTATATATCGAACTCTCTATACACTGAATCTTGGTTACGAACCTTCGTCGACTACGTTGAGAGAAATAATGACTATCTAAACATTTCTATAGATTCAGAAACAGATTTCATTAAGAACCTTAAAGAGGTAAGTTCCGATTTGAATTTATTCACAATAATTAGTTAGTAGATATTCTTTGGCGTAAACGTTAACAAATCTTTTTCTTTTTTCAGCTTTGGCTTTTCCCAGCTAATCCATTTTCTTTGGATGTGAAGTTTGATGAAACCGGAGAAAATATAATTGCTTCCCGATTTTTAGTTCAAGCTATCAACATAAGTGGAACTAATCATGAAAAAGAAATGGTAAAGGCACTCAGAGAAGTTGTTGCACAATCACCACTTAACGTTTCTGTTTTCCATCCATACTTCGTATTTTTTGATCAGGTATAGTGTGATGGTATTTTATTTTTAATTCAAATATTGGACCATATCAATATCAGATTTTTTACTGAGAATGTTTTTTGTTTCAGTTCGAGCTTGTACGACCGACCTCAATCCAAAACCTTTGCTACGGTGCCCTAATGATGATGATAACATCTTTTATTTTTATACCCAATATATTGTGCTCCTTATGGGTCGCCTTCAGTATAATCTCCATTGAAATTGGAGTAGTCGGGTACATGGCACTCTGGGATATCAATCTCGACTCGATATCAATGATCAACCTTATCATGTGTATAGGATTTTCAGTCGATTTCACCGCTCATATTTGCTATGCTTACATGTCATCCAAAGCCAAACGCCCTAAAGACAGAGTCAGTGAATGTTTATACTCTTTGGGTTTGCCCATTGTTCAAGGTTCCTTCAGTACGATCTTGGGAGTGGTTGCGTTATTATTGGCTGACAGTTACATATTCTCCGTGTTCTTTAAAATGGTTTTCATGGTAATATTTTTCGGTGCAATGCATGGTCTATTCCTTTTACCGGTGCTATTGTCACTTTTTGGACCTGGATCTTGCACGAAACATGATGACGATATAAAGTTGACTAAGATTGAAAAATGTTACCCAAATCCATATTGCTTACCTCATCCACAACTTATGCTTAATGATAAAATCTACAATGGAAAAAACGGAAGTGCAAACGGTATTTACAAAATCTACGGTGAAGATAAAGACCTCGGCATTGGAACATCGGGTGAAGACACAAGCGAAAGTAGTTCCAATCAATCCCAACGGCGTCAAATCGGAGATGAGGAAAGCAAAAGGAAGAGATATGAAGATGGCTGGAAACGATTCAATTATGGACAAAGCACAAGTCAATTTCAGCCATCTGGAGAACTAGACATCTATGGACAGGATAACGACCGCACTTGGCAAAGGCAACGATATGAAGCCAACCGCAGGGCCTTTGATAATCACAGAAGAATCCCATATAAAGAGGATGATTTCGGAAAACCGCGTAAATCAAGTGATACGAGTCCAAGGCGGGACGAACCGTACAGAGTGACTCGGACTCATTCTCATCATAATTTACACAGGCCCAGAGCTCCAAAACGTTCTAACTCGCACCAAAACCTTGAACATATGGATTACGTCGCAGAAATGCGCTTTCCTTGACATTAACCCTACGACCTCTCCATGAAATATAAAAGTTCAACAACATTTATTTCATGTGCTCAACTTGTGGACCAAAGTATTATTTTTGTATGAGAATATAAACAATTAGTTAATTTTCAACTATATAAAAGACTTTGAAGTGGTGTCATTAATTATTAAATCTAGCTATAGAAGAGTGATTAAGTGTTAAAAAAGTTAAAAAAATTAGTGCGGAAATATTATCAAATATTTCACTTGTGAGGTGATGGAAAATATTGGTATAATACGTAATATGTAGGAAGCGCAATTAAAAAAATACTTGAATTTAAACATGGTATTGCTCAATTTTTAAATAATAAGCTGCAATGCTCTCAATGAAACAATTTGTATTTTCTGTATTAATTTATTTAAGTAATGAGTTCCTACAATCTATCTTATCTACATAACCTAAAAGAATACAAAACATAAATCAGTCGAACTTAACATAAAGAAAACTATGAACATGCATAAAGTTTTGACATGGTGAAGATCTAAGCAATTAATGATGAATAGTGTGATATTTACAATTAAAACTGGGTGGGTGTGTTGTTACCTAGTAATGTGTACATATGATTATTTAAAATAATTAAGTCTAATATTTTATAAAGCTTTAACTGTATCTTATACTGCTGTAAATAGTGTGATACATTAGGATGCCATGTACCTTTCTTCAAATTTCGATTTCTAAGGTACCCATTTTATTGTATGTATCTTTATATTTAAAATAAAAAAAGAATGGGCTTAATTATTTACGGGCAATACTTTGCCTTGCATTTTGTTTGGTTACAAAATATTTTTGATTTATATACATTTGCATGTATGATATTTAGTGGTATTACCACAGCTCATGACTGAATACTGTAAATATTTGATTTGTTTTGTATTAAATAATCTTAGTTTTATAAATTTGTTTTATTTCAAAGAAAATTAACTCAATAATTTAGTTTCAGACAGATTACATAATGTAATTCATAACACAGTAATACAAAACAGAAATTATTTTGAATGAAAGTTTACCTTAAAAATAATAGTGGATTCCCTTGGCCTTCTTGAGATTAATCAACATCATAAAATAATTTTACATTTTGTAAATTATACTGAACACAACTATGTCAAGATTTATCATACACTTTCTTTAACAGACCGCTACAAAACAGCATCAAATCTCTACTTTCAAATTTATCACATAAATATTGTTGCAAAAAGGAAAACCTTTTGTCGTCAGACAAGTTAGTATCCGTTTCACATTGTCTTTCAACTATTTTATCGATGATCTGGCTGGATTTACTTAGTGGTAATCTCTCTACAAGAGTGTCAGTGAGTGTTTCAAACACTTTATCGTCCAGTTTATCCAAAATATCAGGTTTCTGGAAAAGGAAACAAAATCATATATTATTAAAAATACATACAAATCAAACTTACATTACATATACAAAATTCTCAAAGAAAATAAACTCTTGTCAATAATCGTCATATTAGGCTTAGAAAGTCAAAATACTCACTTCATTTATGTGCATTGGGATGTCATGTTCATAAATCAAGGTTCCCATATCTGTCTGTACAGAACTGTCGAATTGCTCCATTATATCAGTTTGTGTACTATTGGATGACACATCCAAAATGTCTGTTTGTATTTCAACATCATCACTTATTTTTTCTGCTAAATCTATATTTTCTGAATTAGGAGTTTTAAAGTCGTCTTCGGTATTTGCATCGGTAGCTACAGCTTCTTCATCAGTAATCTCAATAATTGGTATACTATTAGCCTCTTTTCTTGGCAAGTATGTACTTAGTACTTCCTTTACAGTTTGTATTTTAGGTGACTTTATAGACAGTCTGTTCACTTCAAGTTCTGTCATCTTAGCGAGGTCACCAATAGTTTCGATTTTACCTGCAAGTTGTTTGACTAGCAATGCTCTCATTGCAGGTGATGATAATTCAGTCGCAATGTTTTTAATAGAGTCCGTGCAGTTCACTAATTCAGGACATATTGGGTCCGTATCATTAAGATCACTTGTTTTAACAATTTCAATCACCGGTGTTGGTTCTAATGTGCTCATCTGTGTATCTTCACTACAATTCTCACCAACGAAACTTTCTATAGTCTTAGTTAAGGCTTTGTCAAGTCTCCTCTGTGATTTAGGAGTTTGATTTTGGAACCGTAATTGTTTTTCCTGTCGTTTACCCGCTGAACTAGGTGACCTACTCCCGCATGGTTCAATATATTTCTTAACACAAACCGTAGTTGATACAGGCGGATCATGAAAACTTACACGTTTTCGCTGAAAATAATTAAGGAATAATAAAAATATGTGATTTTAAGTTTTAACATCCAATGTTATTCACGTGTTATTTATAAATATCAAATAATAAAGGAATTGTTAGATATTATTATTATCACAACTTATAAATATTTACCTTACTAGCAGGAGATGGAGTAGCTTCATCGGCAATGTCAGCTAATTTTCGTTTTAATATGGGACCAGAAGGGCTGCAGTCAGTAGTAGGAAGATCTCGCTTAAATTTAAGAAAAAGATCACCATCCTCATTGTCATCTGTGGCTTCGTTATTTTCGGTAGTATTGTATAATATTCTTAAATTTCTTCTAGCTGAAGTATTAATAGGAGTAGACTTTTTTACTTCATCACTCTCTGCCATTTTCTCAGAAGCATTAATTTTTTGTAAACTATCTGGAACACAAAGTCCTAACATTTGAGCTCCCCTTCCGCCCGCACGTACTTGAGGTCTATTTTTCTTCAATGATAAAGAGCTGGGACTCGTGCTAGTAGCTGTTATTTCTTCTCTGGGAGGTGACATATCTCTTTTGTCGGGAGACACTTTATCTTCAGTAAATATTTCTGGTGAATTACACTTTTCTATTGGTTCCCCATTACATTGTACAGGTGAAGCAAGCTTTATAACAACATAATCATTGCTGGTTTCTGGAGATGGCGTTCTCTCGTCTCTGACAGGACTCAATATTTTTATTGGAGATATTTCTAAAGTATTATTAAGAAAATCTTTCTTCCTCTGTTCGTCATCTTTAAATGGCGAAGAAGCTGCCTCCTCTTGGCTTGATTTACAAACTGTTAAATCAGTTATTGTCTTAGTAGTCTCATTAGAAGTTGTTATTGAAGCATTTGTAGCATCATTATCAGTTACCATGTTAATTGAAATATCATTCTTCGTGCAATTTGTTACCAATACATTGCTATCATCAGCTTTGTCGTTACATGCTATGGGTTTTTCTTTTACTGCTGTTTCATCATTATCTAAGGTAAAATTAGGGTCAAGTGGTTGGGTATCAGCAGTAGCTATACCCTGTGAATCAACTTCCATGCTTACGTCATCATTCTTAATTTCAACTATTTGCTTGTCAGATATTTCATGAATTTCATCATCATTAATTTCAATGGGTTCAGTGTCCATATTTTCTGTTAAATCAATAATATTACTTTGTTCCTCAGCAGTTTTATTTTGAGGTAAAACAGTGTCATCTTTGTCAATGCTATTTGCCAAGTCATTTTCCTTCTCTAATTTGTCGAGTTTATCCGATTCGGAAGAATTATCTATACCGTCTTGCTTTTTAGCAACAATTTTATCAACATTATTAATTTTTTCCAGTGCCACTATAGGAACTTTTCTTGAACTATTTTTTGTTGATCTAACTGAAATAGTTGTAACCGAAGAATCTTGAGAACTTTCAATTATATCTTGAGATGCTGTTATGTCTATATTTTGAGATTGGGTTTCATCAATTGAGATATCTGTTCTATCTTCCTTACTTTGACTGTCCTCTTTTGATAAAATCTTCAATTCATTCGTTTTAGTTTTATTGTTAATTTTCTTTCTAGTTGATGGAGAGTTAGATAATGCTTTTCTAGTCAACCGTTTGTCAGGCTTTGCATTTAAAAACGGATGTCCCTCTACCATATCTATTGCTAACTCTTTTTCAATTCGGGATTTTTTCGACGAAGGTTTTCTAGTTGACGATTTGGGTGTACTCACTTCATTTTTCGTATCAGTAGCTTTTGGTTTTAAAGGCGTGCTAATCTCATTAAGTTTTGGCATGCTTGCTTCCGAGTCTATTGTCTCTTTTACATTATGGTCATTAGAACTTAATAAATTATTATTTATTAGCATTTTGGGATCATCAGCTTTTTCTATTGTCGGTCCAATAACCGATGGTTCCTTAATTGTTTGTACTTTAGCAATGTCTTCACAATCCGATTTCGATGTTATGTCTTTTTTTTCCACCTCATCCACTGGCAGTGCTTCGTTAATTATAGGTTTATCATTATTGACTTTATTTGTTTCATCACTAGAAATTACTTGATCCGATTCCTCATCATCTTGAACCAGGGAGGGACGCCTTCTCTTTATAGAAAAGATTTCAGAATCATCAAATTTCTTAGGTGGTCTCTTAGTACGTGCCGGTCTTGAACCGTTGAGTTGGGAAGGTGCAGAATTAATAATATTAGCATTGGCTATTATTTTGGCTCCCATAGGCGTCTTCGATCCATTCTCACTTATGCTGGCTGTAACTCCATTTTCATCATTTAAGTTCGACTTTTCAATTAAATTTCTAACATTACGAAATACTCGATCTTTTAAAGCCATTCGAGGTGATTTTGTATCTTTGGTTGTTGCAGGTTGTAAAGTACTTGGTGTGGAATCTTTTGGGTTTTTAATTATATTCTCAATGTTATTTTTTTCGTCAGTGATAGGATTATTACCATCACATTTTGAAATATTTTCCATTATTTTAGGCATAATTTCTTGGTTAGGAATATTCCTGAGGACTGTAGTTACATCCTCACAAGCCGACACACTGGTAGACTTGCTAGATGAATTGGCATCATTTGATTCAGTTTTCCAAGCACTTAGTTTAAATTCATCTTGAGACTGCGACAAATCTTGGTATAATGCAGGAATGTCTTCTCGTTTTCGTTGAAACTTCTCCTTTTGATTATCAGTTAACTTTTTCGGATTGAACTTCCAGTTGGATTTGACGACAACAAATTCTTCACCATTTTCTACAACTGTATTTACAATACTAACTTCTTTTTTCGTTGTTTTCTTTGTAGTTTGTTTATTACTAGGAGTTGTAAATGAATGATTGACTATTTTATTTTCCTCTGATTTGTTTTCTTTAACAGTTAACTTTTCGACAAGTTGCTTAATATCAGCATCTTTATTTTCATACATATTTAAAATAGAAATAATATCCACATTATTGTCTATATGTTTAACTAATATAGGAGCACTTTCCTTAATCCCTTCAAGAATAAGCATATTAAGTTTGGAATAGGCATCCTTTTTTAAAATTAAACCAATACTTGTTAATACCTTTTCTATACAGGCAAACATGTCCTTTTTCTGAAAATATCAGGAATACTTAAAAAAAGTGTTAATATTCATTTAAATTAAAGAAAAAAAAATCGCATCAAAAAGAAAAATAAATAGAAAAATATGGTATATAAATAATGTCAGTGCTCCCATAACTCTACTAGGAAAGCAGGAATAAATTCAAGTTAAAAAGACCAAGTAATAGTCTGCCTGTGTGTTTTCATATTTTTACTTTTTAGTTTGATTTATGACTCCCAAATATTAATTTTGAATGATAGGTAGCCATTTGTATTCAGTGTATAATATCAGTTAACTGAATGCTTGTTTACATCTTTTGAAATAGAAGTGTCGTGTACACTCACAAGGGTCACAGGGCTTTACTAATTATTTATTTCCTATGACATTTATTATCTTATATTTTATTGTCAACCAATTTATTCATAAATTAAAAAAAATCATAAAATAGTACTTTACCTCGTTTGTATCTTCATTTATTATATTTGGTGTTACTTTTAGAATTTTGTTGATAATTAATAACAAATGTTTAGCGCAAGCGACACTTGTAGACTCTGTTAATCTATTTAATATCACAGCAATATGTTGTAGCAACTGCATATAAACAGGCTGGATATGTTTATAATTATCAACTTGCTTATGTAAATGCTTGAGTATAATCTCAGTCTTTTTCTCGAATTTCATATCTGAAAGATTGAATGTTTTAGTTAAATATATTTTACGATATATTTAAACATTATGAAGTAATAAATACAAACCTTTATCTTTTACTAGGACTTCTCCTACAATGGTCAAAATAGCAGTCAAGCTAAATATTGTATAAGTACCTTTATTTGAAGTATAAAATAGTATAATAACATCATTTACATGTGGAGATGTTACATTGGTACTAACAAAGTCATATATTGCTTGCCATGTTAAGATATATTTATTTACCTGTAAAATAAATAAGTTAATTACTAAAAATATCAAATATAATATATTATTTTGATAAAATGAAAATCATGTACTTAAGTATATAAAAATAATAACCAAAACTTACATTTGAATGTAAATTCATCTTTAAAGGCCATAAAACCATGTTAATTAAAACTCTAGGACAACTAGTGAATTCAAACTTCAGCGTGGACTCAACGACAGCTGTCCACAAAATAAGACTACTTTCTGTAGTTGGCAAATCTTTGATAATGCTTTCCAATATAAATGTAGATGTCTTATGTGATGCCTGTATCAAATAATCTGTACATGACCTTATGCTTGTAAATGTTTCTTCAACATTACACCTGAAAATTAAAGCAATACAACTTCACTACATAGTATAAAACAAAGTCGCTTTCTCTGTTCCTATGTATGCTTAAATTTATAAAACTATGCAACGGATTTTGATGCGGTTTTTTTAATAGATAGAGTGATTTAAGAGGAAGGTTTTAGTATATAATTTATTAGGTTTTAGACAAAGCGGGCGAAGCCGCGGGCGGAAAGCTAGTAAATTATATACTGCAGTAAACCTACTATTTAACCTTGCTTGTTCTGGATAGCTATGAAACAGCCGAAAAAGAACTTAGAAATTTTTATTAAAAATATTTTGTCATATTATTAGCCAAAGTAATTATGTATTTCCTCAAGTTATATATCAATATCATCTAAGATTATACATAGTAATAATTAAAATATCCATTGAGTTACCATGTACTACATACTAGAGAGGGCATCTCTACTAAACTATTTCTAACACGAGTTAGAGTCAATCGTCTCAACCCTTTTTTTTTTGTTACATTGATTGATTTTAATTGATAATTTTATTCAATTTTTTTTAATAAGATGAACAATATTTATTTGTTACATTGATTGGTTTTAATTTATAAGTAATAAAAGGCAGAATATCTACAAAGTGTCTACTTACTAGCCGGCCGGCGCCGCCGCCGCGCTTGTTACACAGATTTTGATCGTGGTGACCTCTCTATAGTAATACCTCAATGAAAATATCCAAATTTATTATCTGATATAAGTATTTCATACCTTGAATAAAAGTTGTTGTTCGATTGATCAGTTAATATTGAAAAGATTTTTAAAATTGTAGCTTCATGCTCTGATTTTATTTTCAGAAGTGGTTTGATATGTTCATCTTCTTCAAATAAGGCTGGTAATAAAACATTTATTACAATTTCAGAGGTCTCTGCTTGGCAATCCTAAAAGAAATATATAAATATATTAAAAATGCAAATTAAAAATAAATTCATATTCATTCACTTCCAAAGAAATTGTTCTACCTGTAAAGATTTCTGTATCATGGCGAGAAGCTCAATAAAAAGATCTCTCCTGATATTATTCTCGGGCAGTTCACCAACTGTAGCAACAAATGACTTCCAAGCACACTTTACTTGCTTTATTAATATCTTATCACCACTATCAGATCCAATTTTAATCACCACACTGAGAGCATTTATCCAATGCTTCCAATTTGTTACCAAGTGTGTGGTTGTTACTAATTTACTTTCCAATTTTGGCGTATCCACACAACCTGTGCAGTTGTAATGTGCAAATATATTCGCAAAACATTGAAGACTCAACTTCTTTGTTTCTTCAGTGAATAATCCAGGAATGATTGCAGGTTTATTTGATACAACTGGTTTTCCAAAACAAAATTGTATAAACGGCAGTAAAACTGTATCAGAAAACTTTGTCATTTTCGTGTGAAACTTGACTATGAAATGCCACCATGTGTCAAACTTTGCGACTGCAGTTTCTTCGACTTTAGCGTTATTAGACATGAGTGGTATTAAGAGCAATTTCACTCTTTTATTCATGTATACTTCATTAGTCTCTGTGGAAAAATTGTCAATTAAGACATTCCAGCACTTAAAAGCGCGACATCTGTTTTTAACATCCATTTTAAATGCCATTTCAACCACTGGTAACATGGAGTTGATGGGACAAGCAACTGAATTTATGTTTTTTGTGATTTGACTTTTCAGCAGCTTTACACATACCATCCATAGTCTATGCCAGTGATCAGACCCATCTTCAAGCAGGCGTTTCATTACCAACGGATATCTGCAATTCAAACATGTGTTATTCTGTAGGTTTGAAATGAAATAATTTCTAATGAATGTGGAAATTTGTAAAAGAATGTAGATTAGCATTCTAACATTGGGTACTGAATGAAATTTGGAACAGAGATAAATATTATAGTGGTCATTAACAAATATGACACAGCTACAGGAGTTAAGTTTCTGACTTCACATAGTATTTAAAGTATTTAGCCAAGTGACTTGAAACTTTCTAGCAATATAAATATTCACATAAAACTGCAGCATATAATCTAGGTAGCTCTACAATCTTAGCAAATACAATTTATACAATCATTTTTTACATTTTAGTTTCTCAAAACTGTTTGATTAACAAGTTTACAAAATAGTGCATAAAACTTTTTCTTTGTAATAATTTTTAAATACAAAAAAAATTTGATCACGAGGCGGGATTTAAACCTGTATTTTCTTTGATATTTGTTTTAAGTGACACTAATTTCAAAATCACAACTTACTTATTTGGATCATATATACATTCCAGTATGACAAGCCATTTTGAATTATCAACATAATCAAAATGGAGAAGATCCTCTGTCAATAGCTCCAAACATAGTAATGAATTTTGCACAATATTAATGTATATTGTTGATGAATTAAAAATTGTTGGAATAAGGCTTGAAAACCAGGTGGTAATTCCATTTTTGACAAACTCCACTTTTACACTGTGTGGCATAATTTGCAATAGTCGTAAAATGAAAAATGTTGGCTGTAAACAAACAAATTAGTTTTTTCAAACATGCGAAATAAGTATTTAAATTAAACATAACTAGGTTTCCGCCTGAAATCAGTTCAGTAGTATTCGCGTGAAAGAGTAACAAACATACACATCCATCCTCACAAACTTTTGCATTCATAATATTAGTACTTCATTCATACTAGGATTCATATACCTTACAGTTTGCAACACTGAAGCATGTAAGCAACAATGCAAGTTAATATATGTAATAAATTTAATGGTGTCCAGAATTATCATAAAAAAACTTTGTATTATACATATGTAAAAGATAAACTTACCTGTAAAATAACTTCAGTTGGTGCTCGACAATTACAGTATATTTCAACTATTTCATAAATTTCATTAGGATATTGGACAGCTAATGATATCAATGTTTCATCTGGATATATCATTAAAATTTCAAAGCATAGTAATCTGAATGACTCTATGTTTTGTAGAAATGAAACTGTTTTGAGGGTGCTTAGAATTCCTTGTGCTGATGGAACAAAATTTACAGTAGTTGATAATTTTTCTTTCTGTAATAAGAAATATCATTGTTTACATTCAACTGCTACATAATACTGTGAATAAGCTATTTTATTGAATAAGTGGAACATTACCTTAATTTTATTTAGAAGAAATGATAATATATTTAAACTGTTAATACCATATTTTTTATTATCTTCATTTATATCTTGAAGACATATTGAAACCAATTTTTCGGCGTCTGAACATTTTATTGGCTTATCTGTTTGTAAAACTTTTTGAATTTCATTGTAATGTGTAGTATTGAATGTGAAATCATCTAAATTATCCAATATACTCTCAAGATCGACTGAACACTGTTCTTCTGGCATGGCTGAAATCAAT
>CAJQZN010038149.1:0-58482 GCA_907164685.1 Colias eurytheme | reverse complement strand
TAGTTATACTATTACAAATTCAAACGATTGTATAGCATTAGTGTGCTATGAGCATGCACTTGAGGAGTGAGAACCATCAAGCACACGTTGCTTGCTTATTTTAAAAGTAAGTGCCGTAGTGTGTGCACGCGATTGTAACATAACAAATCCGAGGCAAATTGAATCGTATAGCTGTCGAGGTCCGTGCGCATCGTGTTCAGAATAATAAAGAGCGAAGACAAACAAACTCTCAAGACCATGTGTGGTTAGGTCGTGAATGGTGATAGAACATTCAGTTGTGTTCTCAAGGGTAATTTAGCAAGTATATAATTGTGTAAGTGATTAATTAATATGCCTGGACACACCAGTAGTCCATATTGGACCGCAGTGGATTTCGACAGTGAAGAAGACGAGCGTTCCGCGCCCAATAACAGAATGTATCTTGATCCCTGGGATAACGATGCTTTTTCAAGAATGAACGAAGAATCGATAGATTCTAGTCAGGATCAATTCAATTCCATCGCTGGGGAGCCAGTTAGTGCTAGTTTTTACTATGTACCAACAAAAAATTATGATTCGTCAGAGGAAAAGTTACCACCGCCTAAAAGGATTATACCAGAAGAAGTAATAACTCCCGACCATTCAATCTATAATCGAAAGACATCCAGATCTATGATTCCCGACCATCATGACATACCGATTTATGCTCATAGACCCGTGGGTAAGTTTATGAAAAAAAATCTCTTTATAGCTATGCATAATTTAATTATATATTTTGTATATAGATAAGTACCTATATTGAAAGCAAGCCTAAATAAAATGTAATTACCTCATACATTAATAATAACTGCGTCCTAGAATGTTCAAAAAACAATTATCTTATTAAAGACAATGTAAATATCGTCTGTATAGGTACCCCAAATAAAATATTCGTTCAGTAATGTTTGCTTAAATAATTTGAATAGCTGTCTTTAAAAAAATATTTTTTATTTGATTAGCTAATAACAGAAGCGTAGCGTGCCTTGGCGGGGCCCCGTATAAAAATTTGTTTGGGGGCCCTTAGGAAGGGTAAAGATTTCTCACAAAAGCGCACGTTGGGGGCCCCCTTAGCGCGGGGGCCCCGTATAATTGATACGGCAGATACGGCGGTAGCTACGCCCCTGGCTAATAAGTACCTACTTAAAACATACCTACGTTGCTATAATATTAGCTATAATAGCAGAGCTGTCTATGTTGCAGATTCCACCTAAATTTTTTCAAATTTATCATTTTTTAATAAAATCTGCTATTTTTAATCAAAATGTTAAGTCAGGACGGGTGGTGACAGGACGTTCAGCATTGTTTATGTACCAACTATGGTACATAAACAATACGCGTGTTCAGTGCTTTCACAGGTGCGTACCTATAAGTTTAAACTGTAAAAAGAAATAACGTTGCAGGTGAGAGAAGGCGGTCTATGTACATGGGTGAACCTATGTACGCCCCTCATCCCATGATATATGAGAGTATTTATGGTCCCATGCCAATACCTCCGCCCGGATACGTGCCTCTCCAGAGACCTCGAGTTTCCATTACGCATCATCCAGATTATGTACCAGTAAATAGCTATAACAAGAATAGAAGACAATCCAGGTAAGCAAGGCGTATATTTACGACATACATATTTAAAGTACCCATTCGTAAGATCTTATAGAGTATGCACTATGCTGCTACACATGGTTGCATGTTACTACTATATTTAAATAATGTGTACCTACAATAATAATTGATCACGTTAAAAATGAAATCGATATATTTCATCATCTTAAGGCATTAGAAAGTGGTCTTAAATTTTATTATGATGCTATTATGAAACTAAATATGTAGTGCAATTATTATAATAATTATAATAATTGCACTACATAATATTTAGTTTTACGCATATAGGTACGCATAATTATTATGCGTACCTATCAATGGAAAGTCTACATGAAAACCCATTTATGATCACTTCAATATCCTAAAATATAATATGTATAACTACATCAGTAAATATTATCTTCTTCTTTGTTAAGTATATTCCTATAAAATTCTGAGAATCGGGTAGTTCTGAAAATCGGCTAACATATTTTTCATAACCTAAGTGTAAGGGTACGTTCAGATGATAAGCGTTCAACGCGCGTTGAACGCTTGTCATCTGAACGTACCCTGAGGCAGAACAAAGTTTGCCGGGACAGCTAAATAATTAGCCAGTAAAAGTAACTCAGTTTTCTAATTTTTTTGTCGTCGCTTGAGAAACAATTAATAAAGAACCACTGTTTAGCAGCCATGCACCTGAAATCCAATTCACGACTGATTTACGTAAGTATGTAGCAGATATTTAAATATAAAAATCAAAAAGTTATAAAATTTTGATGGAATATATTCCTGTAGTTTATAATTACTTAATTGGGTCCTATAAGTTATTAATTTTCTTGAGGGTCATGAACAAAAACACTTACCATACTGAGTAGAGTCTCACCTATGTTCCCACCACAATTTTTGTTGTTATCACAATATAATACAAATATTTTGTCGAGTGTAGGTTTCAATGCGATATGTGCATTGAAATACAAATGATAGTCGTTAGGATGAGAAGATCGTCCACCGGGCGATCCAAGTAGGTAGATAATCATGCTCGCTGTCGGCTGTAGCATTTCACAAATGGATTGTAGAAAATTCATATTTATTCTTCTAAAATAAGTAGGTATATTCGAATATAATATCATTATAAATATTTACATTGACCTTGAAAATAGACGTTATATAAATCATTTTTCGCATCAAATAAATTGTAAGTAAGTAGGTACCTAACTACCTACTTCATTTTAATTTTGTTTTTGGTTCATTAATTAACTAGATAGCTTAGCTCATATTATGGTCTTGAAGATTAACAGAAACATTTTTATGAGTACCTAGACCTGAGCAAATCATAATTAATTTACGCCTTCGTAATTGGCGTCGACTTTACAAACAGAAAGCGAATTTTCCTTACAGTTCTATTGTTAATGAAATAAGTCATAATTGGATACGCGTCACAAAATGCTTGCAAAGATAATGCAGTTGCAACAAATCACGCAAGCATTTTTACATTGTACCTACCTAACTACCTTTCGTAGTTCTATGATTTATACTAATACCTTGAATGAAATGTAGACTAATCTGTAAACGCATTTCTACAAATTAATTTCAACAAAATTATAAGCAAATCCATTCCCACAACAAAACTGTACCTACTTAGGTACTTAAGTTCCGCGGAAAACATTATAAGGCAAAAACGTGCTGTGTTATAGGTCTTATACTATATGCAGTTGAATTTGCTATTTAATGACGCCTTGTATCCATCGTGTGAACGTACGTGAGTTTTTGTTTACTACAAATGAAAGTTGCATCTGTGAGAATTCAGCTAGTTTCTTGTTAATGCAGAGAAACTTGTTCCTAGCATTGACCTAGGCAATGGCTATTGCGTCAGTTCTTGTAATAAAGGTTCACTTTGAGGTCGTGAGATTATTTACTTGGATGAACATGATACATACCGATAATGACGTATCTACTTATGATAGAACAAGTAATGTCTCTACTCTAAACAATCTTTTGAATTGTTTATTCATAAAATTATTATATTCAGGCTAGGTCCGAATTTCCGATGACCAATAGCTGGGTCCACACCGGCCGATCCAGTGATCCCGCGATCCGCGATCCAGGATCGCGGAGCATGGATCGTGGATCATGTTAGGCCGATCCACTTTAAAAACTTGCGATCCAAAATATGCGCTCCAAGTGATCCTAAGGCGATCCGTGATTCAGCCAGTCTAACTCTTGTACGATATGGAGTCACACGTACAACGGCGGCGTCTTGCCGTTGCAGCAGTAACTTTTATTATACTGAAATGTTTGCGCAAAAAATCAAAAAAAAGAAATCGACGGTTTTGGGTGAAACAACTTTACAAAAATCGATTGGAATCTGGGACTCAGCTGTACGCAGAGTTAGTTTCAGATGAAGTGGAACACAATTTTGCAAGAATGAATGCTATTCAATTTGAGATATTCGACTTTCTGAGATGTCCATGGTGAGGTGGATCGCGCGATCCAACACAACCGTCCACACCGCGCGCATCACGCAACTGAGGCACCTTTGAAGCGGGTACAAAAACCGCCCGCTAACGGATCGCACGAGGTAGGGATCGCGCGCGGCAAAACGCGTGCATGGATCGCGCGCGGCTCGTCCACACCGCCCGCATCTTTGGATCGCGCGCCTGCCGCGCGCGATCGGATCGCGGTGGATCGGCCGGTGTGGACCCAGCTATTAACACCTCACGCATACCTTATTGATTGTCTTTTCCTTATAAATATCATCGATAACGCCGGATTTGAACTTGAACAAAAATAATAAGCCCTTCTGCTGCTTTCTTAATTTAAAAAATAAGCAAGAGAATAACTTTTTTCGTGTGTTGGTAGTGTGTGAAAGTAATGGGAGTCGGGAAACTCTACCTTATACCTTCCTACTAATTACTATAGGTTCCCCGGTTGATAAATAAACCTATAGCTACTGTGTAACTATTATTTCATATATTATTCTAATAACGCTAATGAAACCTACCTAACTATGTACCTAATTATTTTGTAAAATTCAAATTCATTGAAATCGTAGATCATTAAAAACTTGTGTGTTTGGAGTAAAGCGTTAATTTAAAAAAAAAATATTTTTGGAACCTACGTATCTCTAAACCTATTTACACATAGATGTCGAATACGTAAGAATTTTCGATGAGGTTTAGAAAGTCACATGGCCATGTACTTACATTCATAACACGATCATAATGTTCGCGATTTACAGCAAAGTCGCAAGGAAGTTGCTCGATGGTTATCTAATTCGTACTATCATGCATTGACATGGTCGAGAGATCATAACAATTACAAGTATCTGCTATAATTACAATGAGGTATGTAGGTGAAACAAGAAATAAAGCTTGAAACTTGCGAGCTATGTTGTATATTTCACCTACATTACACAATTGGATGATCTATTTTCTGATATGTAAATTGTTTACATTCTTGTAATAATTCTTAAAGTTAACAAGGAATAACTTTTTATTATAAGATTTATTTCTATGCAGATGAAGATAGAATATAATTACATGTTAATTATGTAAATTATTAATTTATTATGTAAGTAAGTAGATACGTAAATAATTTAAGATCGTATTTTATTTCAGAAATAAAAAAGAGTTCTGTAATTAATATTTTACTACCTACCTATATCATAAGCAGTAAGTAATTTAAAAAACAAATATCTTAACATTTATATTTATTTTTTAAACAGAATGGCAGATGCATATGAACACTATATGTACGAGAGCCTTCCACAAGATTATGAAGATTGGGCGCATCCAATGCCCAAAGCAGCACCGACCAATTTCCATCTATCGAGGTATGGACACTTACAAATCGACTATTCATGCAGCTGGAATTCTCTCGACAGACTTATACGAAATCACTAAAGAAGTTCACATCTGGGACCAAACGAATAAGTACTTTATTATTTACTTATTTAGATAAGAAGATGTTTTCAAGACCAGTTATGAGTTATTGGATATTTATTGTTACCGCTACTGGTCTTGTTCTATATATTCCTAAACAGTTTAAAACATGCACTAGGTATAGGACATAGGTGTTTAATATATTTTAATGTAATTACGTGGTAATTGCGCTATGTTAATTCTTTTTACCCTTTGTTATAAGGTTTTCTGTAAGTGTATAATATTATCTTGTAAGTAATACGCTATAATATGTATATGTAATATTTTATATGAATAATTTTAATACATATTACATTTACATACAAATTTATTTAATTAGATTAAGGCAACTGCCAAAGATGAACCCGCTGTATAAATAAATACCAATTTTATATCTTTTTTAAATGTTTACCTACTTATTATGCTTAATTAATTCAAAAGGTATATAATGAAGAAAACCATTACCATAATATAAATAAATTGTTATTGTATTAAGCGTCTGTGTTTCATTAGTTAACTACTATAAAATATACCTATCACTTTTGAAAAATAAATATCTAAATCTAGAATATCGTTAACATTTTAAATAAAACGCTGCATATCATTTTGGAATTCGATTTACAAATACGTATAGAAAATAGTATTTCTCAAGCATGAACGTTCCTAAAATTATTTATCGTGGGATATTTGAATACAGCTATGAAAATGTTCCTTGCAGATTGTACGGTACCTAGTTGCATTATAATTTTATAGTCAAACTCTCTCTTGACTGCAATATCGTAATAACTCTTAAATTATTTAACAGCTCTCCAGTAAGCTTTTCTACTTCCTTACTAGTTACTACTATGTAATTAGTTTTATGATTAGCATCCTGTGCCTGCGACTTCGTCCACGCGGATTTATAAAAGTAGCCTAAGTTACTCCTTATTACATTAGCTATAAAATTTATATATGTAGGTACTTGTAGATAATACATGCATTTAGTAAAAAACTGTTATTACAAAATTACAGACATACGCTCCAATTTTATTTATTTTTATATGTAGATTTTATAAGTAAAATTCTCGGTGAATTGATTGAAAAATCTGAAAAGAAGCAGAATATAATGCTCTAATGACTAATCGATGACTTTAATCAGCTAAAAAATAGAGATATCATAGATGTTGGTAATGTTTTTAATAAAATACTAGAGTTATCTAATTCCTATTATGGATTGCATTTTAATTTGAGAAACAGTCAACCATAAGATAAAAACCACAGATAATGTATTTCAATTGCCCACAACATTAACAATAATTTATATTATATCTGAAGATAAAAATGAAAATTTATTTTGCTTTTAAATTTAGTTGTTTCAATGAAATATTCATCACGTTAACTGTTTGGATATTTTTAGGGGAAAAATGAAAGAATTAACTTTGTTTCGATAAAGATAGTAAACAACATTAACTTTCATTAAATATTTCAATATTACAAACTAGCTGTTGCCCGCGACTTCGTCCGCGATTACGTCGTTTTAGGTCATTCGTCGTTTAAAAAAAATACGTGACACTTTATTTTTGAATGTTCTTAATTGTCTCTTATAAAATTTAACTACATTAAAATTGAACACTCTGAAAATCTTAAAATCGGAGAAAATTGAAAATCTGAGGAAAACATGAAGGAATGTGATTTAAATTCTACATTACTTAGTATTTCAAATAATAATCTAAATTAAATGTAGATTAACAGTTTGAGCGCACCGTTATAGAATATGTACCTAAGTATTAAATTACGTTAGTTTACATAGTAACAAAACAAAAACACGATGACTTTCTTTCGCGCTCGGTACCACAAACTAAGCATGTTAATGGTACGTGGCCCGCGTCACTTGACCCCCCGCGAGTTCCCCTCCTTTGCTATGCGAAAATACATTCGTCGCCCTGCTGTAGGAAAAATTGTAATACTGTGGCCTGGGCGTTATACACGCCCAGGGAGTTCCTGAGTGCCGATAGACGTCCGTCTATCGGCATTTATAACAATCTTATATTAATATCACCATCTTGAGGAAAAGCTTCTAATGTCGATTTAAAACTGCATACATACGAATTAACCTGATGAAACATGTTCTAAAATTGTGAAATGAGTTCAGTTTTAAATTCGAGAAATATTGATAATTCTTGTATTCGACTATTCGTTGTAGTCGAATACAAAATATATTTAAAGAAACTTAGGTTGGCCTTCAGGCAAAAGGGATCCTATCAAATGGTAAACTTGACCTTGTATCTTAAAAGTAAGCATGAAAGGACCTTCTGATAATTGTTGAGCACCAAAGGATCATTTGAAACGCGCTACTATAAGAGCGAATATTGTCTAATAACAGTTTACATTGCACAGTATGTTCCTCTAAAAGTAGTGATTTCAAAGGTTCCGGTGTATCTTCAAACGAAAGCCGACTCCTTACTCCACTTTAAAGCATTACAAAAATAACATACTACGTTAATATCGCCTATACAGAAGATGATCTGTAATCAATTGTGAGGTTATAAGAAAACCCACTTTTATATTTGTCGGACCCCACCACCGAATTCGTAGATTGATCTTCTATGTTTATCTCTAAGTCATTAAGACTATGCGAAATCTGTCTGCAGTAAGAGGGGCCTCTCGCTATTCGTCCGTTTCCAGAGACCGAATAGTTTCAATTCTTAATCTTTCATTAAACAAACTTAATAATCGTTTTTGTCTCAATTAATTGTAATATTCGCGTCCCTACTCTAGTCATTGCTTATGCTCATGTTCATCTTCAAGAGATCGAATAATATTATGGTGCACCCTATCATTTGTCAAACGGTCTTCATATTGAGTAAAAGTTTCAGATTCTCGAGATAAAATGTGACGGCCGTGATCAGCTGTGAGGCGTTATACCCTCTCAGTGAAGGTTTCGGTCTCACGGGATAGTACATGCCGTTCGCGGTCAGCTGTGAGCCGCAATTCTCGTTGTGAAGCGGTTTCAGGTTCTCGGCATAACACGTGTTGTTTTCGGCCTAGAGTATACCTCTAACGATTCTTGAGAACTCTTATTTCTCATTTTCTTAGCTTTGCTCGAATTTCGAGATAAAGATTTTTTAGGTGGCACTGATGCATGAAAATAAAAATTGAGTTAAAACGGACTGAGAGTGTTATAGACAAATATAATCAGAAAGCTTCGAACTCCTAAGCTATCGGAAGTTACACGTGTTATTGTGAGTCAACCATAAAAGATAGACATTTATGATGTCGGGAGATATTTTTTATATAATAAGGAGAACATTTCTTTCATACATGATTTCTGTGTAGCTTTAACCATTAAGGTTGCACACGCGACGAAAGCTTAAAAATGGAGTTACTGCTCTGCTCAGGAATATGAAAAATAATTGTACCAAGTTTCGTTTAAATCCGTCGAGTAGTTTTTGTTTCTATACCGGTTATACGGACAAAAATTTTACTGTTTGCTTCTTTGGCATCAGTGTCGATCCCTAATCACCCCGTGATAGTTATTTAGGAAATATATTTCATGTACAGATTTAATATACCTAAGTATACATAATATATTTAGATTCCAATTTCCATGTAACGTTAAATTCGACTATACAATAACTAACAGACAACGCAGGTTACTCTCGTTTCCGTAAGTTGAGGCGGCTACATATTCGGTCCTCATAACATCACTTTTAGTGAACGAAACGACAGCGCGGTTTAATTCGATGCCAACACCATCAGAAAAAAGGAAATATTTTTAATTGTGAAAAAATATTATGATTTACACTATTTTAATATAAAATATATGGCTGTGAGTGTGTATTAAAATAAATCCAGCTAGTTTCACATCACACTTATGTTTATAATTAGCTATACGACATGAAAATATACATATTAATTACCAAGCAATAATCATACAGGTAAATACTGAACAAAAGTATTAACAGTCAAAGTTTATTTTTACTAACATTTAACAACACCCATGTAAATGATGAAGAAATGATAATTATCAACGAACTAACCTTTTCTATAATACTTAACACAGCACATTTTTTAAATTATCTTGCTCAACTCTGCTCAAAAATTTGAGGGTTTTGTTGGAACTGTAATGTGTCAAAACTATGATATATCTAAACTACGATACAACTTGCATGCGGAAATGCTCATTACAATCAGTGAATTTAAAGAATAACTAACAACAACTATTCAATTTTATTGAGCTGATGAATATCTTTTGCCTGGAAGAGATCACCGCCGCCTAATAAATATACTGTGTTTTCTTATAAAATCGTAACATAATTTCTTTTATCTACTAAATTTTAATAAATAAGTTCTTTTTGTTATTTTTATCTAAAAATGATCTTGAGCTTATATTAGGCAAAAGTATACATTAACTTTTTATAATTTCAGGACCGCACCTTAAATGGGGTGCTCGGAAAATATGCCTACGGATTATTAATAGAGAAATGATACCTACACAACAAAGTTATGTTGGTTCCATTTTATTTATAAAATATAATGAAAATGGGCAAATATAAAACATGTTATGTAAAATGATTAAAAATAAATAAATGAAGCAACTACGATTCAAAGAAAACATCTTTTTCAGTGTGAAAATGCTCTAAGCAATCCTGGATGATGAGTAGGTATAATATCATGTACTCTCATCCCAGTACGGTCGGTACCTCGATAGCCATAACGATAAATATTATAATCAGATAACAGCAAAGTCAGAATAAAAATCATAACTTGTACAGTTGTGAGTGCAAAATTTATGTTTCATTTGGCAATAACATTTTTTTCGGTACTAAAACGTAGTAGTTTGATATGTGGTTGGCTGCCCCTCCTCTCCTTCCTGAAAAATATCCTCCAAAATTACCCGAGATACTTCCAATGATTGAACCATACGTTGGACATTAAGGGTGCTATTACAGATTTTTAACAAAAAACGCTATTTTACGGTACAATTTTAACTCAAAGCAATTACACGCGAGAACAAAGTAATATCTTAATTTAAAGATAATATATTCAGTTCTACGATCATCTTATAAAAATTGTACGACGTCATACAAAATTGTCGCTGAAATACGATTTTCCCAGCACAATGATGGCATAAAATGCAAAAAAATGGGGTCTAAACCGGTACACTTTAAAGAAAATTAAAAGCCTAATCTATCTTCTTACCTATAAATTATTGAGGGATATATAGTCCTTTATAGATTTTGATAATTTTTTTGTATCTAAATCAAAATTTTATTTCAATTATAAGCTAAATTAAAAATACTTGTCGATTTCTTCATACATTTTGCTCTCGCGGTCGCGGGTCGTCAGACCGCGCTCAGAAGCGCTCTTGGAAGGACGGGTGTATCGCTCCTCGTCCCAAAAATAAAACGAATTAGAAAAAGATTATTTTGCGTGCACTGTCGTTTTCGTGATTTGAAATATATTTTGATACTTTATAAGAGTAAACTGTATAATTTTCTTATCCAATTATTTGTAATTTAAAATTATGTTTTAAAAATTACCTTGCCTGAGATGCTCTTTTTTATGGATTGTTGAATAGGTTGGTGGGGTGAAACAATTCAAGATGGCGTCGACGAAAATTTGACTTTTTTTCGTGATGGGTGTCATTTTCATAGTTTTTGGGGTAGCTATTAACGAATATGAGGTCAAAACTGAAATCCAAGATGGCGCCGACGAAAATTGTACATCTTTTCGTCATGGGTGTCATTTTCATGGTTTTTGGGGTAGCTATTAACCAATATGAGGTCAAAATTAAAATCCAAGATGGCGCCGACGAAAAATTTGACATATTTTCGTCATGGGTGTCATTTTCATGGTTTTTGGGGTAGCTATTAACGAATATGAGGTCAAAACTATAATCCAAGATGGCGCTGACGAAAATTTGACATTTTTTCGTGATGGGTGTCATTTTCATCTTATAAAACACGAAGATTAAAAATGTAACCAATGAACACAATCAATATTAGATTAATTGTAATGGTGTCTAGTTTGACTTAAAATGTGAGGGTAGATGTTTATTACATCTACCCTCACTTTTAAAAATGTAGTATATTCACACGAAATATAAGCGCACCTTATAGGGAAGGGAAGATATGGGTTAAAGAGTTAAATAAATAACATGATTATATTTAGGCCCGATTTTTCAATCCTTGGTTAAAATTTATCCGTCCAATAAAGTATTACACGAACATTTTAAAATGTCACCTGTAAACTGTCAAATACGGACAATTAGAATACATTTTTGAAATGGTAGTTTAATACGTTATTCGATGAATAAGTTTTAACCAACGATTGAAAAATCAGCCCTTAAATTATTAATTTTCAACAGTTGTTCAGTAGTGATAACATGTAAATTGATTTGATTTTTACGAAATCTCATAGATGGCGCTGTTTCAAATTTGTCTTTATACTACTAAATTCATTAAACTGTTTCTCTGCCCAAATTACGTAAATGACATAGTTTTTATTTTGTAAAGCTAGATAATAGCATGGCTTACTCGAAACCAACATTTAAACATGAGTCTTTAGATTGTACGCTGTCGTAGTACACGGAATATGTAAGAAAAATAAAGGTTCACAGCTCCTCCCGCGAAGGTGATATCATGATAATATGTTTAAACTATCCTCACCCGACCTCTTAGGAATATTCATGCAAAATTTGAAGTAAATCTATGCAGTACTTTCTGAGATTAGCCCGGAAATACATACAGACAAACAGACAAACAGACAAACCGACAAACAGACAAAAATTCTAAAAACTATATTTTTGGCTTCTATATCGATTATAGATCATGGATCAAGTATTCTTTTAAAAAAATATTCAATGTACAGTTTTGACTTTCCTACGATTTTATTATATGTATAGATGAAGGTAGGAATAGGTATGCAACATTCTTGCTTTAAATTGGGTGCGGTTGAGAGTTGAACACAAAAGATCGCGCATTATTATGTAAGGACAGCCATGTCTAACAATTACCGAACAAAGACAAATAAATGCAGCAATAAACATGCACAACGGAAGTGAAAGTAAAGGAAACAACCGCTAAGATATTACTCTGAACGTGCAATTTATTGAACAACCAATTATGTACTGAAAACAAATTGCTTAGGTACATCTAGTAAGATTATTGTACAAATAATAAATAATTATAGAAAACATCCACTTCAAGACGTATACATTAAGTATTCAAAAAGTCCTTTTCGTTGTACAGTTTTCTCTTCTTCGTGATGTTAAAATGACCTTTCTTTTCGTTTGCTTTTGATGTTTTTCCATCGCAATACATTACTTGAAGAGTGCTTTGTTTTAAAGGTTTCTGGGAAGGAATGTAGGATTTTGGACTATCCGTGACAGAGTTAAAGTCTACAGTACAAGATGTATTGGGATAAACATCCCGTTCAACGGAATACGGTCGTTCAACTACGCTTTCATACTGAGACGGACATGTACTTTGTGCCAAGTATTTTTTGAATTGGCTCTGCTTGAGTTTCTCTTCGAGATCTTCCAATTTCTGTTGGTAGAAATAAAAATATATTTGTTAAGGTAACTAATGGAAATATTATGAGTGTCACAACAAAATTTCAGTACCTATATAGTTAGTTAAGTATTAGCATTTTTTTGTCATAATATATTATATTATGAAGTTTATGTTAGTTACGCTAAGTTATAAAGTGCCTACTTATGCATATTTTAAATTGGGATAAATTATGCTATCATTACCAAACATCATTCGTGCGATTTCTCGCTAAGCAATTTCATTATGCAACATCCTTTTATTATCTGAAGGATAAAGATTGAATTACCGAAATAACGTACACAATAATTATTGTCATGAATAATTAGCAAAATTAAAATGAATTTATTTGTATGAATGTAGTTATATGAATATTCGACTTAGTCGAATTCAAAATTAACGATCAAAATTTGAACCTATGAAGTATGAACATTTATATTATACCTATCAAGCAATAATCTATGTTTGAAACAACTTTCAGATTTATAAAGAAAGAAAAATACTTAATAAGAGAAATCTAGCCCCTCTGTAGCCCCCCGTCCCCATATGCAAGTAACGCACTGAAAATTTATACGACACTTCGTGAAGCAATTCGTTTTGCAATTATAATTTTGTATACAAATAATTTAGTGCCTCGGTCGCCGACACGAACACATATGTATTCAATATTATGATTACCAACACGTAATATTACGTCTCTACTGGATAAATTTACTTTATTAATTTGCATATCATTTTAATATCTTACTAATGTAATCAACTTATTTCTACACGCTATGAAGTTTTACTACATGTATTATCTTCATTTATAAATATACCTAGGTAATTCAGGAATAGGATAAAGGAGAGGAAAACTGTCTAAATCCTCAATTTGTCTTTATCAATTTAAAATGCAACTGAAAAGAAAGTTTCATCAGTTGGTAAAGAACTCAACTCAAGAACGATTATTCAACGATTTACGTAAACGCATTTATCATTATTATTACTTTAATCTATTAATTAAGTGCATACAAAGATTATTCAACCATATAAATTATTTAAGAACTTTTTGAATATATTTTATGGACATTATAAAAAGTAGATAACTAAGTAGTTAGTTGTATTTTCGAAACTTAAGATTAATAAAAAATCCAAGTTTCGAAACTTAAGATTAATATAAAAATTTATAACCGTAATAATATATATTTTTTTATTTAGATATTTTTTCAGCATTATAATCGCAAATATTCCGGAATAAATGCTTATTAAACAAAAATGGAACGCCTGCGGAATCGGAATTGTTAAATATTTGACATGTGGTAATTAGCTATTGTAATTTGATGGAATGTACGATAAAATATAACTATGTAAACAACTTTAACCAGTTTTTATAATTGTTGTACATCATCATCAACCTAAAACCTAATGGTTATTAGAGCGTATTTTCACCTGTTATTTCATGTAAGTACCTACCAAATTACACAACATTAGCAACGAAGCATTATATTTTGAATTTCTTACATTTTATGAATTATTTGTTTACTTTGCATAGAACAACATTTGTACACTTTTAATGTATGCATCTATGCATTTTTCATACACGCATGTTAGTTGTCAAGCCGAAATGGCTGAATTGTAAAAATATGTAGGCAGGTAACTAGTACTTAATATGTACAATGTACAATGTACATATCAAATTCAACCAGTAATTTGTGTACCTAGCTTTGCCTACAGGTATATTCTATTAATTTGTCCACTGTTATAACCTACCTACATAATTGGTACTCATCATAGTTTTCAGTTGTTAAATGCTAGAAAAGGTAACAACTAGATAGGTAGAATTTTGAAACAGTAAATATTTTCCTATACCTACTATTATGGTATTAAAAATTTCAACGGACTAAAATCAGGATTTATTAATCATATTATACAATAACTTACCCGGCGATAGGCATCGATATTGGCATCCGTTCTTGCGGCCTGCCGTGACAATTGTTCCTGCAGCTGGGCTACTTGTGACGCGCTGCGTTGGATTTTTTCTTCATATTCTAATACTACTACGTTCATCTATTTTTTTAATGTGTTATTAGTAAAGGATAACATAGTTATTTAACTACCTATTTAATATCTTTGAAATAACTTTAAGTTTTAATGTAGAGTCTAATTTTAAGTGGAAGATAAGTGGGTAACTGATGATGTCTATATACTAATACATATTTGTAATGGTACATAAAACTGTTAAAAAAAATGTCAAATTGAAGAGTTTGTTTGTTTATATCAAGAAGTCATACTACAAATAACAGGAGTGGAGCTGCAACAGTAAAAAATGTTGGGGAAAACATTCCTGTTGAGAGAAGACGAATACCAAGTACCAACTACATACCAAGTTTCATCCAGGGTCAACTAGTAGGTATACTAAATATATTAATTATTAAAGTTTATTGTAGTTAGGTACTTATACTAAATACTTATATTACTTAATTGTTAAAGTTTATTGTTTATTGTTTATTAAGTATTTAATACCACAGAATAATAACTAGTAGGTAACTAGCTTCCAGGTATGCATGATATTATTGCATGATTAATTTGCTGACAAACAGAAAACTCACTTTATCTCTATGCTCTGTTTCCATGTCACTGATTCTACTCCGTAACTCTTCAACCAAGCATGTTACTTGAGCCAATTGTGTATCAGAATCGATTTGCAACTGTTGAACTATTCCGAAAAAAAAAACATATTTCTTAACGTATGATTTAAAATTAAAATATTTCGATACGTTTGATATTAGTTACCTAGACTAGATATAGGCAGGTATAATATTTCTATACCGATCTACACTTAGATCATTACTTAATGATTTAAGGATCTACATACGAAATCCTGCGACCTGCGCTATGGAACTTGTGGAAGTACGAAATTAAACAAAACTTAGAAAAGTGGGTAACTAGATAGGTAGTTATACCTTTTTGTTCATTCTCATTTATTATTTCGTTAATTCGTTTTTCCTGTGCATGATGTAATTCTGTTAGTGCATCGTCATGCTTTCTTATAATATTATTCTTTTCCTGTAAAATGCATGTTGAAGTATTAATAATATTCATATTTTTAATAAGACGTAACTAACTAACTACCACAGTAATTTTTTTAAATGTACTTACTTTTTCCAAAGACGAAATACAAGAATCTTTCGAGATTATTTCCTCTTTTAATTTTTTTACATCACGTCTAAGATAAACCAACTGTGACACAGTCTCCTGCAAATTGGCTATCATTTCACGCGATGTAATTAAATGATAACGGTGAGATTTTTCTAACTCTCGTGCTTCTGTTAAATCGGTTTCTAATTTTATGTTTATTTCACGTAGTTTTTTACACTCCTCCCTTTCATTTGAAAAGTCCTATATTTGAAATTGATTTATTTATAAGATTATTAATTAAACGGGGAAACAAACTTAATTAATTAAATAAGGCATCCTTACGATTTTAGTTTTTGATAAATTTTTTATCATAACTTCTAGCCGCTCATTAAAACTAACTCTATCTTCTTTTAGGTTTTCATCCATTTTATTATAAATTATAAAAAAATATGTTCTTTAAAGTTCTAATTAGAAATATACATCTCAATTATTAATATCAAAATCCACAAATTCAAGACAGATTCACATTTTCCGGTTTGAAGTTACCGCCAAAATATAAATGGAATACAGATAAAAAATGTTTGTCAACACAGGTAACCGATACCACAGAATAAAAACTAGTTGCCGATACGAAGTCGAATGTATTGTTCTAAATATTTAAAAATTAAGATACATTAAAATTTATAATTACATATTAAGATATATAACTAGTTAGGTAATTCATTGGTATCTATTTATATTTATTAAGACCTGACTATTTTTATAATGTACTTATACCTTTATTTTCTTATTAATCACAGGTCACCTTAGCAGGTCACAGTCATAGCCTCCTATGCATTTTTTAATAAACTAAAAGTTCAGGTAGCTTGTTATAATGTGGTTATAATAGTAGGCATTCAGATAATAACATGCTATTTCAACATTTTGCCAAATTATATCTAGATCCATTTACCCATGGGCCATGTGGTATGTATAAAAAATAACCATCCATTATCAAAACTGGTCTATCACAGTGGTCTATATTATATAATTTGAGTAGATAGTAAAATCAATATCATAAATCACAGTACAAGAAAAAAATAATAAACATTGGTGATTAAAGTCTAATTTATTATATTCAAATAGCAGAGCTTGGATTTAAATTGGGCATGTTCTACCTTATTCAACAGTTTGTGGTAAAATGAAAAGAAAATATATATTTTTTACAAGTAACTATAATATTTTAAATACAAAAATTATTCAACTTGTAACATGAGTTTTGATTCTTGTAATGTAGCCTTCAATTTAAAAGGCTTATTTAAATTTTCTATATTAAATTCTTCCCTTGCAAATTCCTCACCATCAGGATCTGCGTGTAGTGTAAAACTCATATTTTTTACATCATTACTTGAATCTATATCACATGAATACTGGCTAAATGGTGCTGTGCCTTCTTTAAACAATTTAACAGTTTGATTTAAATACTTCAGATATATATCTTTTCCCAAAAATTCAACCTCAGTATTGACGTCTGTTAGCGATGAATTTGGAAAGTCCAATATAAGGCCAGCATGCTTTGCACAGCCCACAGCTATTACTTCATCAGGGTTGATACCGGATAAAACCTCAGCATTGGGCAACAAATTGGCGATTGCGGACTGAAGCTTGGGAATCTTCATACTTCCTCCACATAATACAATTTTACTTATTGTTCCATCAAAACTCTCTATAACTTTTTGTACTGGCTCTATATAAGCAGATATTTTTGAGGATAATATATTCTCAAATCTAGCCCTTGTAACATTCTGGCTGCAATCAACACCTTCTACCAATGACTCAATGAAAACATGAGCTGAATTTAATGTAGAGAGCACATGCTTGCAATTGTCAGCATGAGTTAAAAGTTTTGCCATGGCTCTACGGCTTTCCTGTGGGTCCAATTTCCATTTTTGCCTAAATTCTTGAGCAATATAGTCTGCCAAGTCTTTTGTCAAACTTTGTCCACCGAGATCTGATCTAAATATATTTTTCTCTATACTAATGAAACCTCCTGATACTTTGATGATTGATGCTGCACATGTAGAACCCCCAAGTCTATAAACTAACACATTCACATCTTCGGGGCTCTCTTCAATATTGTAAGCTAAGAGTGCAGCAGCTGGTTCGCTTATAACTTGTAAGACATCAAAACCTGCTAATTCTGCGCATTTTGTCAATCTTTCTCGGCTGGCATGAGACCAGTGTAGTGGGGCAGCTAGCACTAATTTCAAATCTCCTTCATCTTTTACGGAATGACTAGCAATTGTAAAAAGTTTTGCATATATTTTTGTTGCTATATTATCTGGGTTGGAAAATAATTTAGTTTCACTTGTTTCAAATTCATAGACTAACTTTTCCTCATTTTGTATATGACATGACGATGAAGATTCAACAAACTTTAAATCTTCTTCAACCCAATCACAGTTCATAAGCCTTTTGTTATGTTTGATGATTGATTTTGAAGATGCCTGTCCTGATATCGCCGGTAATCCTACCTCCCATTCTGAACCATTAAGAGCTACAATTGCTGGTGTAACTCTATCTCCAGCATCATTAGCAAGAACAGAAGAGGTGCCATTATTGAAGGCTGCTAAACACCCGGAAATATTTCCTAAATGTATACCGTAAGCCACCGCCATATTTTTGTGATAATTACATAAACTGAAAACTATGTAGTTATTAAATCATATAATTTTACTAAAATTCGATAACCTCAATGCTCAATACGAAACAATGCTTTATTCTTGAAATCAAAGGCTGACAGCTTGAATCTGTCAGTTGTCTATTGAATTTGACAGAGATCGTGACAAATAATTTTTTTACATTGCCATTTAAAATATTTCCATTTAATTTTCCTTACGGTGGGTTTACATCAAACAATCAGCTAGAAGAACATAGAACACAAGAGCATTCTTTCGTGATCACAACGTGATCTTTTAGTTTAAACAAACAAAAACTCGTATTCAGTGTTGTTCAGTATTAGAACATTGCATAGAATCTTTTCGAATGCACTAAGAACAACGAAATAATGCTCTACGCCTGTTTACAAGAATTTGACATAGTGAGAGTAGATTGAGCATTCGCTCGTCTGATGTAAATCGACCTTTACAAATTGTAAATACAAAAAAACATTGTCCTTGCAGTGTAAAAATATCAAAACTTAATTATTTTCACTTGAGAAAGGAATGCCGAAATATTATGCAGGAAGATATTGAATTAATGCCTTCGCCAAATTAATGATTTTGAGTGCGACTTAATATTTATTTATCAGACATCGATTATTGAACTATATAACAACAAATTGTACCCGAAAAAAAAGGAGTATGCGAGCAGACGAACGAAGTACAATAAAACGCACTAGATGACGCTGTATTAGTATTCAGTGTGGTATTCAGAATAAAACAAGCATAATATAGTGAGTTTCATGTTTTATGGTAGATAGAAAATTATTTATAAGTGGTTTGAAAAACCAAAATAATCTCTACCTAGATTGGTCATAATGTTTTTGTTGTGCGATTAAACATACATAATAAGTAGGTAGTTACATAACATTAATTTAACAAAGTAAATTTTACTCTCAAAATACTTTTACAATCAGTATTAGAGTGGGACGCCACTTAAAAGGATAATCTTGTAATTTTGCTATTGGCATGAACGCGACCGAAATTTCAAATCCGCTAACAATTTTAAATCCACCCAGATATCTGGATTACCTCCACGAAAACGAGGGTGTAATTTAAGGCCAACCACTTAGAAACTTTTTTAAATGACGTACCGATTACCTATTGTTTCATAGGTTTTCGTCAATATTTCGAAATTAAGGTTGGTTTCAGAAAAAATAAAATCTTGGACAAACAAAACCTGTACTACTACTATTGTAGATATATTCGTAAATCGTATTGTAGGTACTTAGGTACATATTTATAAAAAAAATTGCCATTAATCCTCCTCCATTTCATTTGCTATTTTATAGGTCGTGTATAAATAAGAATAATTAGCCATAAATTAGATAATAAATTATTGATAAAAGGAAAATGTGACGTAAGGCGTTACCGGATTCAATGACACGTTCCCTGAGGGTTCAGTCGACCACGTGCCCATCTCCCCGGAATGTTTCGCAACTGATCAAATTTTGATTATTAAATATTGAATGAATCGTGATTGAATCGAACTTGAAAATAACAATTTAATAAAAAAATACGGTATCATATTAAAAGGAAGTAATTTTTGTTTATTTGTTTTATTTTTATTGAAGTGAAACTTCTTTATCGGGGTTGGAAAAAAATTTAGTGTAACATTTTTTCGTTACGCGTGACATTTTTCCGTTACGCGCCATCTTTTTCTTATCTCTACCACGCGTGATTCGACGTATTTCTGTAGAGTTGCATATACATATATTAAATTATTAAGCTATTGCATAGCTTCTATCGCGGGCCTTGAGCGCGGGGACCGAATCGAGAAATTCCGTAACGAAAAAATCTCACGCTCCCCACTCCGACGGGCTCGGAGGTGTGGCTTGAAGGCATGCTATGCAATAGCTTTACCGCGGCAGTCGCCGAGTGCCACACGTCTTTTTATTTTTTGAAAAATAAGGTCATAAAGAAGCTTCATTTCTTACGTGTGTACCTACACTAGTACACGCAAACATTTTTTTTCGCGTATCTAGGTACTCACTGTTCTGGTGAATAAACAAAAGAAAATTGTTTTTTAATAATATGCAAACAGCTGGTTCTGACACATTATTTTGTTTCAGAAAACATCAATCAAAGGCTCCTTTGAGTTTGAGCGCTAACCTCAAATATTTATTTGTCACCAGCTGTAAAGATATAGATACCAGCTGTATAAAATATGCTTTAAAATCGTTTAAAATACTACGGAATATGTTAATATTTTGTATTTCTTCGTTATTTTATTTAAAAGACAAGGTCATTTTAAGTGAATTAAAAAAATCCCTATTCATCCTAAGTATATTTTAAATTCTCAATTTCAAGAACCTAAGCCTTCATTTACATAGGATGCTCGACCCTTCAATCTTAAAACCGATTTATATACTGATTAACTTTCCTCTCAATTGCAAATTAAGGGTCAACTGGTCTCTACGAAGTCCTAATCTAATAATTGATAATTTTAATATTATAAAAATTAATTTAATTGAAACGAAATTGAAAAGCAAATTAAAGAAACATTTTAAATGAATCTATACGTACTAAATACCTACTAAGATTATAAAGCTGAACAGTTTGTAGTTCCTCGATGAATGGGCTATCTAATACCGAAAGAATTTTTCAAACCGGACCAGCGGTTCCCGAGATTAGCGCGTTCAAACAAACAAACTCTTCAGCTTTATAATATGTATTAAGTATAAGTTTATAGAGCTGAAGAATTTGTTTGGCATTTTTAAGCATAAAAATCGATGTGGATTAATTTAACAAACAACGGTCATTTTTTTTTGTTTTTGAATAAGTCAGTTGCTCAGTAGGTAATTAACGAGACCTTAATTTTATACGCCCACATCCTATTACGGCTTAATAAATAGAGAATGTAAATACGACTTGTGTTAGTAATTAAATTGTATCATTTGATCTTCGGTTACTAACGAGATTGAGATCATGGCAATAAATATGTATTCTAAATATTTAACTTCGGTCTTGAGTACCTAAATCTATTAATATGTACTTAGATTATTTTATGGAAAACTAAGCCCTATAGTGTTCCGGTACCTAGTATACCTAATTGTGACTAGATTCAATTGCCAAAAGGGCTAGTTATGTAAGTATTTAAAAATTAGTATTGACGGTGACATAATTAGTATTATGATTATAAATAATTATATTGAGGAAAATACCACAGCATCTTGCCATATGGCATAGCAACCTATAGTTATCAGATTCCCAACATGTTTTGCAATTCCTGGAAAATGTATTGTAAATATTTATGAACCATCGTTGGTTTTTTATTCTATGTCTGTGACGTCAAAATCTAAACAAATCTTTTAAAATCCTACTTATTAACGCTATTATCTTAAAGTAACCACTTAACATGAAGCTCGTGCTATAATAATATTAATTAATTATCTTCCCCTTGTTAAAAACTCCCTAATCAACAAAATGGCGTTGTGGGCCTGTTGATTGACATGCTTTTATAATTTATATATCGCATTTTAAAACGGGATTAGCATTATTTATATTTGATTGGGTACATACAATATTTTCTTATGGAAGGTAAGTACCTACGGTACCTACTTATTTTTATGTCACCTTAATCTAGGGAATTCTCACCACAAATCTCTATATTTTTTAATTCGAAACCTATTATGTATTAACTTATTTTTTGTGTTACGAAAGAATAATACATTTTTAATTAATAATTCATTTTCTTTAGAATCCAAAAATAAGAAATATAAAAGATGCAGACATCGAAAGGAATATTAAGATTGTTATACAATATCGACATTGATTATATCACGAAAATGTATCCTGTTGGACTTCTTATCTCATGCGTGAGATAGCGGTTGTCTTAGTTTCCTTGGTATTAGAGAATGTGCCCATATAATATTTTGGTTCAATATCTTGGGAATCAACTAAGTCAACCCTCCCTCGACGAAAGCTCATTTCGTAGATATAATTAAGTTTGTTATTATTTATTTCTTCTACTTATTCAATTTAATCAGATATTAATTTGTAGGATAGGAAATTTTTCATAATATGTAATAGGAGAATTATAAAATGTTGTCACTAGTAATTTATTTTACTTGGAATTATTATTGTATGTATGTATTATAATATTTTTTTAATTGTATAATACATATATTATACTACTCTTTGTTAGCTAGAAATATGTACTGACAAATGTTAATGGCTTAGCTAATGGAGGTTGGATTGTACTGTGGATTGTACTCCCCAATTTATGTTCATAAACAATGCTGCATAGCTCTTAGTGCCTCTCTAGAATAACATATTTTGACAAAATGGGTAGGTAATAGAAATATATTTTACTATTAAAAAAATTATTTACCTTTAAAATATAAAACACATACATAAAAATAAATATCTGCATTATGGAGTCTCATTTTCGCTTTTCTTTTATAAACCAATACATAGTCCTTTGAGTATATCGTGGGCAATGTTTTACTTTATTTCAATACACAATAAAATATCTTTTAAGGTATCCATAGAAAGCATTGAGCGAGCCCTCTTCAGCTATACGACTGAATGAAATTGCGTGTTCACGGTTTCGCTGAAAGCCAAGCGCTTCAGACCCTTTCGAGTGTGCGTTCGAGCCTTAATGTCTTCATTTTTTATATCTTTCCATTTCATATTTCTACATAGTACTCACGTGAACCTTGAAAGTTCTTCCGAACTTGCGTTGCGTGCGAACAGCGTGATCGCATTGAAATTAATCCTAACTTTTACTTCAGTCTTCAATATGTACGAGATCATTATACGGTATTACCCTTTAGGTTTTATTTTCACAAAAGCCTTGGCTTGGTAAAAGGTTATTAACAAGTGCAATAAAAGCTCTATGCTAGATTTAACATGGATTTAACAGATGTAGTTTAAATAGGTACACTCACTGTTATTTAATGAAACTTCATCAAATTATAAAATATCTATGATATTTATATGCGCCGTGAAGGTATTTCTAAACTCGCATCAATTTTCTTTGAAATTGCTGAAGTGCAGAATAATTTTCACTTTTCTTTTAGCCCGAAAGGCTTATTTTAAAGCAATCTGCAGTTTCAATCCTTTTGAGGGTGGAAACATGACGATATAAAGGCATGACTTCATACTATATCTTCTAATCTGCTTTTTATTTTTAAAATAATATTATGGTTTTTATTACATTAAAAATATTTTCGTGAAGTTAAATTTTATTGGTTTAAAAATGTTGTATAACTTTGATATGAATTATGAATGAATGAATTATGAACATACCTTTTGTCATTAGCCTTGCTACCATACCACAAACCATTTTGAGAAATTAAGAAAATTGCGTGCTTATTATTAGGCTATATAAATTGTAAGTTAAGATCCACTTCAAACGAGGACAATAATTATTGCAATCGAAACTATAATTAATATGTTAAATTGATCTTATTGAGACATGTGCCGTAAGTCGAATAAAAATTATTTCTAAATAATAAGTGTTTTATCAGCAGTCTTCCAGATTACGAGTCTATCGATTCTCTTACACAACTTTGTTGTTGATTTAAGTTTTAACGTCGGATCGATCTTTCGTCCCCACGGATTGTTAAACCAGTAAAACTAGAGCTACGCTTTAAAAATATATTTTATAGTAATATTATGAGTCTTATTTATGTAGCAGGTAGATACTAAAGAGATATGATTAGAAACACATTGGTGACTGTTACAAATATTATATCTAACTCCTTAAAATATAGTACCTATTTAAAAAAGTTTTTGTTAATATTTTGTTTTGTTTATACTTCTATAAAGGTGTGGGTTCCATGTATATGGTGGGTTCCATAGTGGAAACCACAGATCACATAAACTTATGGTGGAAACGAATTATTAAAGGTAGAGCTCGAATACACCTACACTTTAATATTATTTTACAATGAAATACAGAAAATACTTTATTTTGAGATTTTTCATGGAAACAATTGATTGATAGTGTTCCATTCCCTGTTGAAAAGTGATAAAAATTGACGCGGTAGGTAATTGGTACAGCCAATAATAAATCTTTCCACTTTTATAGAAAGTTGTAAGAAAAATTTCAACAAAATTTAATTGAACTTTGAATATTCAATTTTAAATTAATTGGGAATTAAACAAACTCGAGAGATTTTTCATTATCTATGTACCTATGAACTTACTTTACTTTATTCTTTAGGTACTCAATCATTTGATACGGTCAAACTATTGAGAGTATATTGTAATAATATGTTTAAGTATTTATTTGTCATTGTCTAATTCCTCAGGTACTTTGACTTTGTTTGTCTAGCAAATAAAATCTATATTCTATTTAAGTGAATCGAATATAGATTTTGAGTGGGCGTTATGAATAGAGAGAGGAAAAACACCGGGGTGACAGGATTAATAATGTTTATTGACCTCCGAGCTTGAAGAAATTATTAGACTAGATGTGCCCCGTGGTTACAGCCACGGTTACAACCACGGGCAAAAACTTTCATCCCCTACTTTATTAATAAATACCCAATTTTTGGTTTTCGCTGTAGATCGGTGGAGTGTATAAATATATGTATATATGAAAGTACATTCATAAAGACATCTTACAGATAAATTATAGATTAATTACATATATGTGTGTAACATCTGTTTAACAAATCCAGATTAACTGACACCTCAAAGTAAAACCCAAACAGCTGTGGCCTGTGGTTAAGCGTTGATTGTTAACACAATATATCCCTACATTATACTTCCACTTGGAAACGAGAGAACTTCCTCTTGAGAGATAAACTTCTTATGAATCGCTTCAGAATAAAATATGATAAGTAATAAAAATTTTCCTATTTAATACTACATGATTGATATTTATTATGTATTTATATATTTTCTAAACTTTTAACCTCAATATTCGATTAAATTGTTATATATTATTCGACATTGAAAACATAGTTCGGTTATAACTAATATGGAAGTATTAAATTTAGATTTGAAATGAATTTGAAACATAATTTGAAATTATATTTATTCAATTCAACAAAATTTGAAATTACCTAATATTATCCATGTTTTCACCGTGTTTTCAATTTGCAAAATGTTCAATATTGGCTAAGTTATTCGGAGGAATATATCCTCAGGCTGTTTAATCGACAATACGAACAAACCAAATCCGAATGCGGGCGTATAGCCTTATCAGCGTATTATCAAAAGGTTGTCCTTCTATGTCAAAGCAACCCGTTCTTTTAATCTATTTTAATCAAGTCTGTTTACGTACATTCAATACTTCAAAAGATGGAGTTCTATAGAAATTTCCAGCGTTGTACGTTCCGACTCACAACGTAATAATAATTGAAATGTACAAAATACATTCACAAATTCAAATCTACTTACTACCTTATTTAGTTTTGTAAATAAAAATTTATAAAATATAACAAAATTACATAACAACATAATTATATCTTTATCTTTAGGTATTATATATATATCATAATCATATATATATATAATACCTAAAGATGAACTTATAATAGTTACCTCTAGACTCTACTCTCTACAATCTACATATTATTAACTAGAATATCGCCATTAAAGAGTCAGCTAGTCACGTGTTCGAAAACTGCAATCTCTAATCTCTAATAAAATAATAGTTTAAATTAATATACTCCATATTAATATTATAGTCCCAATAATGCGGTGTAAGCAAAGGGAATATTAATTTCAAAGTTAATACCCAGTCATGGCAGTAACGTGGGTTGCAACTTGCAACGTAGGTAGTTAAGTAAGTAGTATTTAGCAAGCGAAACGTCACGTACGTGGCCGTGGGTCAGATCGATGGACATAAATAAATGAGTCCAACGGGGTTCTTATCAAATATATTTGATATAACTTGCAAGAAAATTTAAATAGAAACCAATATTAAAAATTAAAGACGCAAAAATTATTAGAGCAAAAATTATAATTCTTTAATATTAATTACTTTACTACTTATGTAAATTGTACAACTGTACATAATATAATTATTGAACTAAATTATTCTATGAAAAACCAAATCTCTTCTTTAATACTAGATTATGAGTACGTACCTATACGTTTAATTAATTATCTTGGGCTCGGTGTGCTATTTATATAATATCTTAATGATAAAGTATTTGATATCGACAATCTGCAATATCTCGTGGCCAATATGAGTACTTTGTATGAACAATGAACATGTGTCCAAAAATAAATAGGTATTTTATTAAAGCAATAACATGTAAGAGCATTATTCACTGTTCATGGAAAGCTTTGTTTATAATATCATTTTACAAATTGTTTTGTTGTATCGAATGTATTCGATAACACATGGTTTCAGCGGATATTAAAAGATAGGATCACAAAACAAACAAAGTAAATCAATCAATGGGATCGTTGTTATTTACCTATCATCCCACTCAAGCCAACAAAGGAAAGGTTGTGTGAAAATAGGGCTGAAATGTTTTTTCTCAAAGTAGTTTAAAGACTTTCAGGCATTATATTTAATCGTATCTTTTTATCTGCCTTTTTATAATTTTAATACCGGTGCAAATAATAGACGTAACAATGTACATTGTAATACATTGAGATATTAACATTATTTTTGTCTCGGAGGAGGTAATTTAAACTTAAAAACAACTAACAGTCGTTTAAATGACAAAACGGGGCCGGTGGGCCTGAAACAGGGAAACTTTTCAAAATTACCGTCTTCTAACAAAGTAGATATCTACTATTTAATATAAAGTGTATTCTTTGAATTATGGATATTAGACAAGGTTTACACAACAATTAGGTTTTCACAACCTGCTAGAGTTTCCCTTCTATTCTCGTAAACATACATTGTTTAGCGGCTAGAATTAATATAATATTTAAAAAATAAAATTAAGGTCACACTTACAAAATTATTACATTGTAAATAATAAGGATTCTTAATAAATTGGACTAAAAGAACTCAAATGAAATAACTTCATAATGTGTATATTATAATTTTAGCTAAAAATAAAAGTAGTTGCTGCTCATTCAAACTTTAATGTATATATATAACAGCTTATGTACTGTAATATATAACAGCAGTGCAGCATAAGCCGCAGTTGGCTTGAAAGTTAAAAGTAATAATTGAAAAGCTCACATGGTTTTGGAGTTTTGGTTTTATGTAAACCTTATCTATTGAAAAGAAAAGAGACTGGTTGTAGTATTTCTTCATAGCTAATTTTATGTTCAAATGACGAAAATAAGTTCTCAATAATGGTCTATTGATCATTAAACTTACGTCTATTAAAATGTTCACGTGAATTTCATAATGATCGAACGATCGTACTTTGCGCGCTAACGGACTTGTAAACCCTCGTCTGCGTCAGGTCTATTGTATCATTGCAAACTCGAACATTATAAATTAATAATCAGAGCAAATTAATTGTCTGCAATGCGACATCTCTTTGACTTGCCCCACTAACAATAGCCCACCAGATTGAATTGTATTGTAATCAATTAAAGGTATACTTCTTACGTTCCTACCTATTGTATTAATATAATTCCTAATTGTGTAGAGTGTTTTGACAAATTACTTCAAATACTCACTCAGTATTTTGAGCAATAACATTATTCACGAAATTCGAAGACTGAAATGAAACAAACGCGTGGGCTGTAGCTTATAATATAGCTTACCGTGACAAAACATACGAGAGAAATTTAATTTCCTTTGGAAATTCGACGATATACAGAATTTATGCTACAAACATTTCTATGCGAATGTTTCAAATAGATTTCATTTTAAAAATACAGCCGATAAACTGTCTTTTTCTTCTTCTTCTTTGTCGATTCACTCTTGGCAGAGCGGTCGTGGTCACGTTGAGACGTCCACATCGGTGGTAGAGGCGGAGACAGCTTTCCGCACGATCTCCCGCCATCTCTTCCTGTTACTAGACTGTCTGGCGCAGTCTGATACGCGAATTCCTACAGCAGATTTCACTTGGTCGGTCCAGCGCATTGGTGACCTGCCGCGCGATCTGATTCCTTCCACCTTTCCTTGTACTACTAGCCGATAAACTGTACTGACTTAGTTAATGAGTATACTATTTTGGAAGGTAATAAAAATGTTTTTACAGCTAGCGTCAAGAATATACTTACGTATAAAATGGGAATATTGACATTATTTATTTTAAAAACTATTAATATCAGTACGACGCATGCCTAATGCGACTTTGACTGTTTTCAGCTTAGAGCATTAATGTTCTAAGGTTTTCAGTCTCTATTGTTTCTTAAGACTCATTTTTTGTAAAATCTGTTTAATACTGAAACGAAGCGTATTGGCTTCAATGTCAATGTAGATTATATTGTACATAATATAAAAAAGGAATACAAAAGGTAGACAATCGTGCAGACACTTTTATGTCCCTTGAAATACGAGCTCTGTCTATTCCTCTCACGAACTATAGATTTGTAGAGCTTATCAACGTCTGAGTTCCTTTCCAATGGCGCCAAATGTTTTTCTATATACAGAATAGTATAACTTCACTATTGTATCAATTCAATTTGGATTTGTACACAACAATTTAACCCACTTAAGCATCTGACGATTTGCCAAGATCAAGGAAATTTTCGCGCTCCAAAAGAGCACATGTACGTGAATGAAAAGTACATTATAATTTAACTAGAAACGTACTACATTATTTTTAATAATAAAAGTATGACTGACAAAAATATGGATAATTTTAAATTTTCAATAGCAAATGTAGATATAAAATGGCGTGGCGTGGGTGCCAATATAATAAAAATATATTTAAAAAATAAAATAAGTTAAAACCGTACTTTCGGTAGTTACGCATTTTGTACCGTTTTTGCCATTTTTATTCCAATTTTAGAAGATTTCTTAGAAATAACATGAATTTATTAACATAATACAAATTGTTGACATTTGATTAAAGAAATCCATAAAACTCATCTCCAATAGAATAACAACGTAGTATCGAAATCACAGCTTTTCAGAAAAAATAAAAACTGTTATGATTGCATTACTCCAACTTCCTATTATCCGATTAAAGTGATTGAGGTATGCATGGAAAGATATTTTTTCTATATATGTAATAAAATAATCAATAATAGACATAAGCAAGGAGGCGGAAGGTATTAAAGAAGGGTAATAGAATTATGTGAAATTCTGGATCATTAATATCTATAGCTGCTTTAATCGTAGTATAGCATAATATTGTGATTACATTTACGAAAAAAATAGTAATGTTGTATTGTAAGTATGTATGTTTACATTAATTTAATAAAATAAGAATAGCAAATGCAGTAATATTCTCTGTATCATCTCAAACAAGAACTATTATTTTAGTGCTAAGCCTAATAGCCGTTGCAGATACGGCATATTATTTCACTAGGTAATAGCCGTTACAGATATGACATAATATTATTATTTTACTCCTCAATAAATCACATGCGTTCAATCCAACTAACGACGGTAACCTTTTTCATGCTCTAACGAGTAAAGAATACATTTTTATATTTTCACCAAATCAAGAAATAATGAAATAAAAAATGGAGATGTATTTGACCTTCCCTAAACTAGACTATGGTTTACTGTTTTATTTTGAGGGTGTGCGATATACATATAAATAAATACAAAAGATACCTACAAAGTATTTTACAAATGGTATGGGACTTTAAAGTTTAAAAAGGGGTCAAATAATAATTAATATCTAAACAATGTTTCATGAAATCCAAGACACCCCAGTAACAAACGTTATTAAAATAAAACAAAGTTTAATTAACTTCGATCGTCTAGGTAACCGATTTCAAAGGAATTTTCCGACATAATTTATAATTATACCAGTGACAACAAATAATGAGTACCAAATATATAAAACTTATCGCATCGTATCTTATCTCATTAATTTTTTACCTTAAAGTTTAAATAAGGTATAAAATAAATCTGTCACTTAGCTATTTTAAAATTGAATAAAACTTAGAAGCAGTCTTGGAAAACTTTTTTTTTGTGCGTAGAAGTACCTACTAAAATTTTTAATTAATTCTAATAGAAATATACTATTTTACTTAAGTGTCTAATTGAGATCTTATAATTCCTATGACAATTAATTAATTAAGCGTATTTTAGTATAAGATAGAGGTTTAGCATTTAACCACCTAACGTAATAATTAATACGAATGTAATAATTTATACATTTGAAAGCAATCTCCGCTACAGGGATTTGAATAAATGTTTTACTAATTGTTTTTTAATTATAAAAAGGTCTGTAGGGTTTTGTCGATGCAGGCCCTGGGAGCAGAGGCTTTTATCTTTTTAATTAGATAATATCTAATAAATATATATGTATTACATATATAGATAATATTATATATAAAATAATTTAAGTAACACTTATTTCTACTACTGGTATATTATAGGGAAAGTTTATATCTACATATTTGTAAATAAATGCATGCGTATTTTAATAAATCACTAAATCGAGTTTTTAAACCATAGCATATTCATTCATATATATAAATGTTAAAACGTAAACGTATTTAATTAGTTTACTTATAAATGAACCTCGTAAATTGTAATACGTATAATATTATAATCAGCGCAAATGTTAGATACAATATCTAATTTATATGTATTGATAAGTGTAGTTATCTAAAACTATTAAATACAAATACACAAAAAATCCACTCTAATAAAACAATGTTGTGACGAGCGAGGTTGTGACATATTAAATCTAGGTCATCCGCTTTCAGTTTGATGCACTTTAACAACTAATGACGTCAGGCTATTAGTGTTAAAAATGTGCATTGGGTAAATAAAACATCAATAATAATGTCACATGGCATTTATTTAATTTTTAATATCGTCTTTAATTTGAACTAGCTTTGTAAGTACGTTAGGAACCTATACATGTATGTTAGGGTGGAGTGAAAAATATTTTTTTTCATTTCCGTTTCGGCATACCTGTAAAAAGATGCCATTATTGCTCATAAATACACATGCAAAATTATACTTTGCAGATGAAACATTTAGAGGTGCCCCCAACATCATGAACTTTAAGAAATTCAAAAAATTTAGTCGAAAATCATTAAAGTTTAATTTTGACAAATTAACGCTTAATCAGACTCTGTGTTATTTCGTTGGTTGCCAACGGGAAGACACAGAATACACAATATTTCACTACATAAAAAAGTTGCTATCGCTGGCTACCAGAGGCTCTGGTCGGTGGCCCGTTTGCGCCGTCTCTTATTGTAGGAAACATTGATTTTAAACAGTGCCGTTAAGGAAATAACACTAATGTTAGTAATATTTCTAAATTACATTTTACACGTAAATACAATTAAGATAATAATTTAATATTTTTGATGTGAGTTCTATCTATTATTTCGCTATATTATATTCAAATAATTATTTAATCATAATACGACAAACGACATGTTGTCCTGTATTTTGTTTGCCAGAGAAGTACAGTGTCTCAATTACCATACTTATACTGATGCTAAGAAACTATTACTTATTTATTAGATATGAATAATTTAAACCTGATAAGTAACAAAATTCATGATTTATCCGAAAGATTAGCTCCGGAAATGTTTGATGTGTGGCGAAAAGCATCGCTTCCCACTATTAGCTTTAACAGAGTACTACAACTTATTCGATACACCATATTCGATGAATATAGACTTTTATTAAAACCTTATTAAGACCGACAAACGAACAAAAAAGATCAAGAAAAGATAACTGAAGTATTTTGTCACTCAGTACCAAAGGTTATTTGATATTTGAAGTTGCAAATGCATTTTTTTTAACTCTCTTGTACTTGCTCAAAAGATTAAACCGACTTAACTATGTGGCAAGAATGTAAGAAAACTGAGCCTCTGACTTCTAATTTATCTGAAGAAACCTTAAAAGACATCGTGAAAAGCGGTTTGACTACGTTTCAGAACATCAAAGATTTTCTATGCCTTGCCCAGGCCGTGAAGCATATTATCAAATTGGAGACATAAGCTTCAAGTGCAGTTTGCTGAGAAAGTAAACAAAATTATTTTATAATGGCAAGAGCATCAGTATCACGACTGCCAATGCCTTATTATGAAAAAAAAAACAGCCTTATCCATACTAATATTATAATCTATACTAATATTATAAAGCTGAAGATATTGTTTGTTTGAACGCGCTAATCTCAAGAACTACTGGTCCGATTTGAAAACTTCTTTCGGTGTGAGATAGCCCATTTATCGAGGAAGGCTATAGGCTATATATATCATCTCGCTAAGACCAACAGGAGGGGAGCAATGCGGGTAAAACCGCGAGGCGCAGCTAGTACTAAACAATTACTTATTGCTGATATTTTCATTCCTCTATAATATCATTTTCATTAATGAAATACGTTAAAACAACTAATCAGGCTATTATTTAGTGTATCACAAAGAAGTTTGTTATATAATAGACTTGAAAGCCATAAAAATACTGTGATTAAAAAAGAAATCAAAGTTTGCGAAAAAATCATATTTTTCTAATTTTCAATTGGGTTGGGGCACCTCAAAACATCAAGACACGTAAACAATATTTTGTATGCTGAATTCACTCATTAAAAGGCACCTTTCTGTCGCTATGCCATTTGAAAAAAACAAAAAAAAAATTCTTTCATACATTATCACTCCACCCTAATGTATGTGTATTATGTTAGAGCACTATGGGCATACCTAAGTGCGATGTCAACTGATACGTATTATCCTCCTCATGAAGACCTGTCCTCACGTGCAAATTCTCCCCATAATTTCACCATCTTCAGATTTTCAATTACCGAAAGATATATCCTATTTCATACGATATTATAAGGTTTTGTCTATTACCATGATATGAATCATGCGTATGCATTTAAATTATTAATTCTATTTAAAACTCTTAATACGACGTGGACATTATCTGAAGTTTTTATGAAACGAATTAATCTCTGTAACCACCAGTCGCCTATTATTTTATATAGGTACAGTATACACACTCGTAGGATAATAATAAATAATTGAATACATATGCGAAAGCAAACATGGGACCGGTATTCAATGGAAAAACAATTTGTCTGGCTTGTTAATCAGACGTTGAAATCTTCGACGTAAACATTTTGCAGATATTTTAAGCTTCATGATGTACTACATACGCAAATAAGTTTAATATCTGATACTTCCATATCACATTTTACTGTCTTGCATAAAATAACAACATAAAACTCTTGGGCGTAATTATTAATTTGCATTTAGATAGCTATCCATAAAACAGAACCGGGTTACCGGGTAATATACCTAAATATAACGCATTTTTTTTTCAATTCATTTATTCAGTTCTGATTTCGGTGTTTACGCAGCAAACGACGCAGAAATAAAATGTTCTATTGTAAACGTAGCTCACTGAACCAATTTATTTTTCTCTTGAGACTGAATCAAATCTCAGCTTGTTTTATTTTTTTTAACGTGCAATCGTTGATTACTGCTACGTACCTGAGTATTCTCACTATAATGCTTTATGTCAATATGCAATGGTAATTTAGAGTCGGATTGTAGCTTTTACAAACAATTTGTATTGTCTAATCAAACCTTTATTGTACTGAATAATATGAACGGTGAACAATAGAATAGTGACTAGTATATTTTAATCATACATCATGAATACGTGTTCGTGTTGCTTATTTTCGGGCTGTATAATACGTACAGGAAAAATATACGGGTATAATAAGGTCAGTATGTGTTCATTGTATGCTACGAAGAATCTCAAAACCTATCAGCCTAAAGTTGAATGTGTATGGTATGATGATGTATTATTACTTATTATTGGTGAGTCACTCGACGAGCTATCACAAAATTAACGTGAAAGTAGAGTAAACGCATGAATTGGGTTACTCCAACCGGGAAGGTTATTTCACGGTAAATCGGTTATCGTGTGATAGTGAAGCTTCATTTGAAGGAGCATAATAAATTGATAATTCCTATATTAATAGCGCGTTTTATAACCTATTATCGTCTAAATTAGATTTCTGAATAATATCGGTTACAGTCCGGTAGCGCACATCTTGTAGATCAACATCACTTGATTTAATTACAAATGTAGTGGTTTGCATGTTCGATTCCCAAATTCGGTCAAAGCCAAGGAAACTGTTTATTTTTTTTTATAAAGTTCTCTCATAAAATTTATATGAATTTATATGAATGATGAAATATATTTTAAATATGTTTAGCTATATCGTCTAGGTTTTCGTAAAAACCTAGACGTACTACGTACGACGTACTAGTACGAAAAATACGACGAGTCCTCGAGAAAATTTCAATAAGTGGTTGTTATACAAACTCTCGTTGCCTTTGGAGAACTTAAGTATTAGGAGTTGGTTTGTTAACGTTATTTAATGAAAAAACTTTACCTAAATCTTCTGCTTCTCATTGCGATTCTGGTGAAAGCCCGAATTATCTATATTATGTTGGTACAGATAATACATATAGATTATAATGTAGTGATAATATACGAGTATAACTGATATCTTAATAAATTAAAACGAATAAATCAAACAGATTGTTGTTGTTTTCCTTCGCAGTTTAGAAATGAACAAATACCTATTTACTTACCTAAACATTAAACTATAGAGCAATTTAATAACTTACTAGCAACACATAATCCTTGATCCAATGCAAAATTACATGCACAAAATGGAATGAAATAGTAATCAATATTGGCAGTACGTCCTATGTTTATGTCCGCTACTATGTAGTATTGTATGATTATCTCTACTTATAGGTTGAAAACAAAGACATGTCACATTTTATGAGACGTTATCATGTCACATGTGACTTCTCCTTTACAAATCGGATTACGATCGACACAAGGGGGCGTATAATGATGTATAGTGGATGTATAGATAGTTAAATCATATTGTTCTTCCTTTGTCTGAGATTATACTACATCAGTTATGAATGAGAATTTCAGCAAAACAAAGAGTAAGCGATATAAACATCGTTATCGTTATTTCATTAACGTCGTTATAAAGAAGAGTATCGTCTCCATTTTTTTACACGCTTTATATTAGCTTCACCTGTATGTTTGTAAGTTTGTAACCGACTTCTTTGGGCGCGATTTTGACCCAGATTTCGTTCAAACTTTGTAGATTTATTTAGGACCGATGGACAATACACTAATTTGATAAAATAAATAATAGTTAAAAAAAAAATAAAAAACACGCATTTTATAGAAAACCGAACTAAAAGCGTGTTTTTTAGTTTTTTTAAACTATTATTATTATTATAAGACCATTAAAGTTTGTATGGAGAATAATAGATATATTTCGTCTGAACATGTGTTTATTACTGATCTCTTGCTAAGCTGCGGGGCCCACTTTATGGAAATTGTTTGCGTGTCTTCAGATGGATAAAATTAGGGTTTATTATTACAATTCGAATGCGACTGAAACCCCGTCCAAATATAGTGATAGCATATTTTACATAATATATTTATCTACAGCATTAATATATGCCTTATATTCAGTACTCTAGTTACTTAGTTAGAACTTACTACCTCAATCTATAGCTTGCACGTCGCTATTAACTCGCTAGAGAATTCAATAATAACGTTACAAGCGTCAGTATGTTGCTATAACTATTAACATTGTAATATTTACCTTTACTTGGAAGCTTGAGTGATTAACCTATTTCGTTTTAATGTGATCGAACTAAATACAATGTGCTACATTTATATTTTTTTTTTTTGTAAATATTATAAATGTCATGAATTAGATAGATACCATTGAACCAATGGTAACTAAATCAATGGAATTAAAATCGTGGATATTGCTACCAATTTATTAGAAACTGTCTAAGGAAACTGTTTTTTAATGTCATTGCAATCAGTCATTTCTTTTTATTTTGTTAACCTTCGCAAGCAGACCATTAAGTTATCGTCTACCTATACGTACCTACAACAATAACATTATGAATGTATGTATTCAAAATATACAATATCCGTATGCATTATATCAAACTATGAACAATATTTTGTGGGAAGCACCTGACTGTAATATGCTCATCATAATAATTTAAACATACCTCATTTAACTACAGCGGTTTTGGATGTCGATGAAATGTAGTTTCTGTTAGTTGTTTTCCCGACTAATGAAAGCTTGCTCAATTTATTTTCAATTGTAGGTCAGGGGTCGCGATAAAGTTAGGTATTTTCAACTTAGTATCGAATCGAGTAAAGGCAAAAATCACGACCCAATTGTTGAAATATATCAAGATATTTTGAACTAAACTACATATACAGAGCGAAGAAGATGTCCTTTATATATGTATTTGAACAACGCTTATTTACAAAGGACGAATTTGGCAACATAATAAGTATCTTTGAATAACTAGACACGGTTTAATCACCAAAACACACGTAAACAATACATACCTACATGTCCAACTAGTAGATGACAAATTGATGACCATATTGTAATTCAATTGGACAAGCGTATGGATACCGCATCCTTGGTCCAAAGTCTATTAATGTCTGATATTGGAACAGTAATATCATACAAATGATATGCATCATGCTGAGCCCCAGAGTTTGTTGCAATTTGCATGTTATTACTAAAGGAAAAAGCGCACATAGATTGCCGGGCAGGTGCAATATAAAAAGGGGCAAAAAGAATATTTAAAAAATAAACTTTTTCTTTTATGTTCTGTATTATTAAAAATATAGTTTCGCATAGTTACACCCTAAGAGATAGATAATACATACTACATAGTAAGACGCTGCTGGACATATATTTTAATAATGCAAATTTGAAGTTTATTTAGAAATAATAGTAAGTTATCGTACAAAACTTTATTACGAAGGATTTACGAGGTTCTTACGTTAAAGTTATGGCTCGTACACTCGTGCCGCTGTAGTGCAAGGTTTATCGTCCGTATTTTATGCTGACCGGGAACTCTTAAATATAAACCTAGTGAGTAAAAGAACATAGACAGAAACATATTATGCAGTACACTGTATAATTACTAATTTAGTTTTGAAACGAATGACATGTTATTTCAATTTGCTTTCCTTAATTAACATAATATTGTCTAGTGAGAGGTATGAGTGTCGAAGCGGCTAGTCTTTTAGACAAAGCCGTCCTTCACATGGCATTTGGCAGATTTCTCTATGAGTTTCTTTCTATGTTCTATATGTTTGCCTTTCGCTTACCCTCGTGTGGCACTATCGAATACATGCAAAACATACCTATTAATAATTTTACTTTACATAAATATGAATTTTATGTAGGTACTTACTTTAAAGTTTCAAGGCGAAGTTCCTTTCTGCATTAGCAGCATTACAGCATAAATTCGTTTCAGAGCAATGCAGAAAACTTACCACATGTTGAATGGGTGCTCGGTATCCGAAGTTTACGAAGTCGTCTTAGACAAACTTTAGTTTCTAGATATAAAACTAATCGAAAGTAAATGACACGAATGGAAAAATATAGCATTATTTGCATTATCTACGAACAAAGTAGAGCATTCTGTGGCATTATGCAGTTTAAAAGGATAACTTTTTTAAAGAACTTTCGAGGTAAGTGCTTCGACGTCGAATTTTATGATTTTGATGTTGATTAGTATGTATGTAATATGATAATTAAAATAGCGAGGAACAAATAATTATCGGAATCTTTTTATTGTAAATACTATTTTCATGTGTACATTTTAGTGCAGTACGTAGTAAACTTTGTATAATTTCTGCGTAATTATTTGAGCTATGGCTATGTATAAGTCATATAAAGCCAGAGAAACACATAAGACATCTCATCTCATCCCTTCCGTTTTCTGCACACTTGTTTATATTACATATGTAGGTACCTAAATAACTGATACAAATTACTTTACTTGTATGAATGTACTTTTGTATACGTGACAAAATAATATCACCAAATTTAATTACTTCAAGTTTTGTCATAACGCGTAACCTCGAGGCAAAATAACAATAAACGTTGAGTGTTTAAATAATATGTTTTTGGTATGCGTTTAGAAGTAACATGTGCGAAAAGGTTTCCATATTGAAGGAATTTCAGTTCAACGTTCAAATATAAACAAATCCTAGCCTTGTGCAAAATATATTTGCGAGTAATGTGCTTAAAGAATTCAGAATAGAGATTTTTTCAGTAAGAACAAAAACTTGGAGTAAAGCTTTTAAGATTTTTACAAAAGCTTCTTTATAAATATTTCAACTTGTTTAAGTTATTGTGTAATAATAAAAGCAACTGAACACAACTTTTTGAAACTCACTGGAACGCGTGGATCATCCAGTTGAATAATGGTGGAAATAAATCAGCGGTTGATTGTTTGATCGCTTGATTGGTTGAATTAACATTTGAATAATTAAATTACAATACGTTTTGTTTGAAAACAAACTCATTTCAAAGGCGGGTAACCGCAAATTAAATATACATTATGCAATGAGAACAACAGAATATTAAACATTTGCGGCAAAACACATCACAATATACCGGAGGCAAAATCTTCATATTTTTTTTTAATTATATCATAATTATATCGGAATTTATTTAACCATGTCAAATTAAAAAAAAAGTCGTAGTAAATCATCACCTTTGGTTACGAACGAATGTCTGAGACATGTAAGCGAGTGTCTGCTTTACAATTCACAAAACAAAACCAATTTGCATGCTTTGAGCTCAGGCTTAGTAGAGAGCTTAGTTCACATGCAAGCCTGATCAAACAGAGTGTATGTGTATTAAATGATTGTATTCGAAACAAATACAGTTTTGATTTGAAATAAACTCGGAGCAAAACAAACTAGAGCTTCCTGAGGGGTTTAGACTTTAATCTGGCGAAGATGGCTGTGACGTTGTGGATTATTGTCGGTCGAGAGTCTTAAAAATATTAGTTCTAAGATTAACTTCCAGCTTCCCCTTTGTCAAATCCAGATTTTGCTTGGTCTTTCATGTTCGCTGCTCATTGGATTACGATAAAGTATTTAAATAACTCGTGTTATAAATTATAATTTGATTTGACACGATTGTAAAGATTTAAATGTATAAAATATGATATTTTATATTTTAAAAGAATGCGAAATGAAAAAAAAACTTTTTCGTGAAGTGGGACCCGATTCTATTTTCTAAAACATGCAAGCTATGCAAGCTATTAAAGTAATAAAATAAAAATGAATTCAAATAAAATATTAATCTTAACAAAATATTGGTAAATCATTCTTGCCAATACAATATATAACCATACTGTCTATTTCGAATCGAATCTTGGTCGTATAAGAGATTTTTTTTTATTTCAATAAAATAAAAATGTACGATCTCTTCTATAAGCATCCAATCTAATTTAAGTTAAATTATAATAGCACAAATTCCTAAACAAAAAGAAAAAGGTAAATTGCTAGTCAAAGTTATCAAAAGAATATTTCAACATAGTTTCAACTTAGAGTGTTCTTTAAAAAAAGCATACAAAAAATATCTCTATAATCCTTTTGAGAATCTACTAATACCGACGGGCAAAGCCATTGGAAATAAAAATAAAAAACTAAATACCTTATGCCGTTCAATATTGCTCCTACAGCTAAAGTGTGATAATAATCTTCCTGTCGTAAATAACAATTCCCAGAACTTCTGTAAGCTTGAAAGCGCGTAATAATGAACACAATAATTAATCAGTTCTATCTTTGAACATAGATAAGAATTAAAGCTATTGAACAAATCTATACTATATAATATTATAAAGCTGAAGAGTTTGTTTGTTTGTTTGAACGTGCTAATCTCAGAAACTACTTGTCCGATTTGAAATTTGCGGTGTTAAATAGCCCATTTATTGAGGAAGGTTATATATCATCACGTTAAGACCAACAGGAGCGGAGCAATGCGGGTGAAACCGCGGAGCACATCTAGTTAATAATTACAATCTTTTATTCTTTGTTTATTGTGTTAAGGTTCAAATTAGCTCAGTAGAGGGATATTGAAGAAAAATACGTGTTTTAACTTTGACTGTTTATTTCATACTAGATTTAAATTCATCGCATCTATCAATACACAACAAAAATTCAATTAATGTAAAATTCTCCCGAACATTCTTAATTTTCAATGTTAGGTAAGTTCTAACTAGGGAGCGTATAAGAATACTTATATTTAACTATTTCGCGGTATTGTATTAGCAGCAATTGTTATTCCCACACGTATATTTAAATACAGAGAAACATTGCATTTACTAATGAAAACGTGGGCGTGGCAAAATTACCACGGCTATGTACACGAAATTAATTAATCAGACAATTAAAGGCTCGATACTGCTCTTAGATTTGAAAATTAATTATTTGTGAAGGTGACATTATGCTATCAATTAATATACATAAGGACATTGCATACATGCGATTTTTTAATTAACGATTTATCGCGAACGCGATCGAAGTCTAAGCACGTATGCGGAAAATGTAATTTCACTTCTAAATTAATTTAACGTGAAGTGTTAAGTGGCAAATGGATCTCTTATTAATAGAGCATCAAGGTTTCAGTAGCGGAAATCCAGGTCACATAGAACTAAATGCGTCAAATCCCGAAACGAATGTGATAATATTAAATTCTTTAAAGCTTTTGGGCTCATAACAGATTTGCGACTGTTTTCAATCACCCGTGAGCGATTGACTCAATTATAATACGTATACGTTCTGTTCAGTGTTACGGATTATGGAAATTTTAAGGGTGTAAAAATAAAGTATAATTCATTGAATTATTTATTGATCCACAACAAATCGTGTAAAACATTTTAATTTTAACGCATAATGATTAAAAGTGAATCGACAAAAGCCTTATTTGTCAATTTACGTTAAGGTATCATAATGTAAAATCTATGCACAAAGAATGAAGATACATTTCAAATACACTGATCTTATTATACTTACAATTACAAAGTATAAAAAATAAATATTTAAAGATAAAAATTGACTAAGGGGCTCTTACTTCGTACTAAAGTTATTTTATGTACCTACGTCAATAATTCTCTACAAAATAGGTAGGTACTACGAATTAATTTGGACCCTAAAATATACAATATTAAAACAAAAATCGTAAGGACTTATTCTAGGACTCGATAAGTAAGTAGGTATACAATAATTAGTTCTTGCGTCATGGCTCAATAGACGCAAAAACTAATATGTGAACTTATTTCTAGATACAAAAATTAAAACAAGTATTATCTAATAGTACACAATATTAAATATACGTATTTATGTACAAGTACCCTATGACGATTAATATTAAGATTATGTATAATAATTTAAGTATACAAATGACCTTTTTATAATCTAGATATGTAACAAAATCTGAATTATAAGGTAAAAAATCATAAGTCTCTTTCGGCGCCAGAACCTGAAAAAATAAAAGTTTCATGTTATTTCATTTAAATATCATAATTGTAAAAAAAATATTCTCAATAGCACAGGCCGTTATCAAAATTAATAAATATTTTCGCAAGTCAGCGATATATTTCATTACTTATAGTACTGAAATCAGTTAGTAGGTATAACGTGGTATAACCGCATGGATAATAATATCTTTCAACAAACTAACCCCAGCTTTGTGGAAACGTTTAGGTGATCATTAATTTTTGCCTTTTTCCTTTCATTTTAACTAACCGCCTGCGGTTATTAATGGTTTTGTTAAAAGGCACGTACAGCCGTTTGTCTTTTAGTAACAATTATTAAATGTTGACTTGTTTAAAAACGCACTAGTGAAGTTTTACTGTTAGGTCATCATAATACAATAAATTTTTGATCGAATACAAATGTAGAAGGATTTAAAAATTATTTCAAAATATTTCAGACGGCATTATGGATGTATTTTCAAAGCTAAAAAAAATTAAATGAAAATTTGTAAAGGAAAATATTTCGATTATTTTTTGGCAAAATAATTGAATTACTCAAAGAACAAAGATGAAAGCATTGAATTTCTAAAGAATAATATTCGTATAAATCGTGGCCAAAATCAGCTGTCAAAACAGATTATTTTTAAAACAAACCTGTAAAATTATATAATACTCTCCTCCACCACCCTGACGAGGGCGGGGATCTGTCGCTATAGGGGACCGGTGACCTACAACAAATAAACGTTAAATAAATAAAATAAATAAATAAATATTTCAGGACAATTTTCACACACGGCACGATCTGATCCCATACTAAGCTTTCGCTTGTGTTATGGAAACCAGATGGCTGATAAACATACATATTATATAATGTTAAATAAATACTTATATAGATTATTAACACCCAAACACAGAGCAAACATCTATGTTCATCACACAAATATTTGCCTCGCGTCTGAATCGAACCCACGACCTCTGGCTTGGCAGGCAGGGCCACTACCAACCAAGCCAACCGGTCAGTGAATTCATTCATTGTCATTGTTATTAATTTTCACAAAGTCGACAGTCCTAGAAAACGTACCTACTTACAAATATTTAAAATTTATAATAAATTTCAATCAAACCATAGTACGGTATTGGCGAAGAAATAAACTTTGCTGTTTGAATATTTTAAAAATTAAAATATTAATAATATTGTATGAAACTGTGTTAAAAGCATTTCTTCTATATTTGCAGTGCTAAACGGTGTTAAAGTCGTTATTAATGTATATCTTTGTATAAAAGTCTCTATATAAAATGTGAAAAGTATATATTAGGGTTAAAGTAAGTCCGAGGGATAAAAGCGTGCTCTTGAGTTGTAGAGGGACTACCGTAAAGCTAAATAGCCTGTATGGGAGCTTTGTCCCATTATTGTTTGGAAGCTCGTATCCTGTAATGTATGAAGGCTTTCGTTTCTAAGGAAACGTAAGGGAAGGTCATATATTCATTAACTATTAAATCGATTTGAACTGAGTGTGAATTAAACTTCGTTGTAATTATGATAATTATTATATTAAGATGTTACATGTCACGTTTCAAAATTAAGGTTGTATTACATGTCACATACAGTATACTAATTGTGTTTTATATCATATTACATTGAAGACGACTATAACAATTTATCAGCAGCTAAAATTAAAAATAAAAGAAAATGTTCAATATAAATTAAAAAATATTTTGTTTCACGTTTGTCGTCCTTTACAAAATTAATATTTTCATTAAAAAGTGTTCCATATCAAATAAATTACAAAACTGAGATCAGGTTTCTTTGCCAGACTCAAATTTGTAATTTCTAGTGGCGGCAGGCACTCAATCATTTCGTTTTATTCGTCTGACGGAGCCACTTGAGCTTTCCTTTTTAACTCGCCTTACAGATTAATGTAACAACATGAAGAATGCTCAAAGTTCCTCCACAGCTATTTGGTGAATGTAGATTTTTGCTTAGAATAATTATATACCGACACATATATTTACAAGCTACGAAATTAAAATCTGAAAAGTATGTTTTAGAGAGAGTAGAAAATAAAGTGTAAAGAAAACTAAAGTCTTAAGGTAGTTAATACCTAAACACCATACCATTCCAATTCACCCCGTTAGTTTTGTTTGGCTGCAAAAGATTAATAGGTGCACTTTAAGTGCATCGTGATTTTTTATTAAATCAAGAAATTAATGTTGATGGTGGATAATACTTGCAACACCAATATTAATAAATTGCGAATTGTTAGTCATAAAGCTTGCAGTTGTTATAAAGCTTATAACACGCAAAACCTCGTTGTCTACCTGTCGTATAATACCTGTGTAGTTGGCTCTTGTTTGGCAACGAATTTCGTAGATTCTTCAGTCCCGGATAGCATCCGCCGCGCCAGCCTTGCAAAGGTACATCTGAACTGCCGACTCATGCTGCAGTAAAGCACGAAATTCACCGAAGACGTGAAAAGCGCCAGAACGTCCATTAAATCACCTATTGAAATATAAACATGGTAAAGAAAATGTCTTTAAAATATATAAAACAAACGTCACTGATTGCAAATTGAATGAGCGTTGAAGTTAAATAATACTATAATGCTGTCGATGAATTTAACTGAGCTGAGAAAATACGAGAGAACGTTCTTATTCGCGTGTTTGCTTTACAAAATTATATATAACAGCCTTAAAGGATGTTTGTTATCGTGTTCTGAATGTTTCTGTTTAACATTACAGGTATTGAAATAAATGAACGAGGCTCTAGATTTACGTCGAGTTTCTAGTTTCTGCTATATACCTAAAACTATTTAACACAAACTACACTACAACATTACGTTGTATGTATGTAGTTGAGTGCTCCGCAGTCCACCGTTCTCTAATATAAAGTAAAACACTTTACCTGAGGGCCAGCTAAATGCTCTCAACACTAAGGAACATGAAAATCCTTTGAAACATGTAATTAATTAAATTATATCATAGCTCAAAGTATATTAAAATATTACATACTTTTACATTACATAACTAGACCTAGGTAGGTATTTTGTGATGTAGAGTAAAGAAAGAGATATCTAATTTATGTACAAGAATGTAAACTAGATAATATTATATTGTGTGATTTTTGTATAAATAACTAACAATTTACATGATTCACCCTTCAAATCTATAAATGACGTGGAATCGAACACAAAATGTAGAAAAGTATATTTAAACCATATCATGAAATAATGATTTGAAAAAGTGTGTAATAATATGTTTATAAATCAGTAATGAATTTCTTGGCAAGTGTTCACTGTTTATTGTTTGAAGAGTTTAGCCCAGCTAAACTCGAATTATTCTTATAAAAGAACACATCAACACATCTCACTCGATAACATTTAGATTGGGATGATATTTGTTATACATTATTTATTATACGTGTTATATTTTCTTTATTTTAAGATAAGAAAATAAAAGCAACGCTTTATAATGTACACGCTGCTGGGCTTCCTGTCAATACTGTTATACTACTAATATTACTAATTTATATTATTTATATTTATATTACTAATTTTTAGTTATATTACTAATTGTAGAAATATTCAAATAGAAATTGAGATAGCATTATTGAATTGTATTTGTATCCCTTAGAACAACGGTCCTAAGAACGGTTACAGATATGGACCTCGGCCTCCGATTATGCAATGTAAATATGCAGAACGTCTACCATTCATTTACAAGGGTTTGTTACTCACCCCTACACAAGATAGACATACCTACTGCTAGCTCTTGTCAATGCCCAAGTCCCATAGTAAAATGTACAATAATAATATGCCAAGAATTTCTATATCTAAGCAAAGCAGTAGAAAAATATGTTTGTAATAATCGAAGAATGAACTCATCTGGGTATCGGTCACCTGGCTAGAGCTTGGATATTAAACTTTGCATTCGATTGCATTTGTTAAATACAAATAAGCCTGTACCTTAGTAGGCCATGACATGGTTTAGTGGGCCGTGGATATGTCTGCGGCATAAATGAGCAATGGGATTAGTCCATTGGATTAAGGGAACAACACTTTGCCCTCAATCTCAGCCGACCGTATTTTCCTCTTAAATAAAGAACAAAAGAGTGTTCTATAATATTCTCTTTTAATTCTCTTAAAATAACGTTGAATGTGTTATTAACGCGAAAAACATAGATTATGTAAATCTCGTGAAAGGGTTGTTCTGTGTATGTGAAGAGATAGATAAGGGGATTACAACAAAATGTTTATTATTAAAGACTACCCGTCTTAAATAATAAACAATCTTCTACATGAAATTAATACCAAACATCGTGCAGAAGTAAAACTTAGCTAACAGTGTTGATTTTTAATATTTAAGGAAAAAAATATCGGATCGATTAAATTGTATTAATACCACAGAATAATAACTAGTAGCTTAATACATACTAGAAAAAAATTATCCCAATTTTTTTGTTAACTGTTTTCACTATGTCTCTATGAAGAAACAAATCGTTTTCCATAGATTATTTATAGTAATAGTTATCTTGTAAGACTTGCCGTTATAGATATCAATATACCAGTAAACCGATTACTCGAAATCTAGTTGTATACGTAGTATATTATTATTAGTCTGTGATAATACACAATAATACAGGCATTTAACATTTGAACTTAAGACCTATAAATAAAAAAACTTTTCGCTTTCACAAGTTCCTCTTTTCTACACATTTAGGGCTAATAAAATGTCAAACTTTGGTGATATAATAAATTTAAAAGGCAAATGTCTTATTTCGAAGGAGCGTTTCCATCTAAGAAAATGCAAATGAAAATTGAAAAGCAACAGATTTTGTCAATAGGGTTAAATTATTTCATTTAATATTTCTGTATAAGTAATATTATTATGGAGTATATTTTGTATTTCATAAAATCTCGTCTCCTTCGTATATTTCACGTAACTTTGTTTCAAGTTACTGAAGAGTGTAAAATACATATTACAATTTCTAATCACGAAATAGATAAAAATGCACGTAAAAGGTATCTTAAATCTATAGTTAACCGCTAATCTACGTTTTGTTTGTTCCATAGTAATAGATAATTAACCCAATTTAACGAAAGGTAAATTTTATTTCGTTGACAAATCGTAAAAGTTTTATTGTAACCATAAATTCCCGGGCGATATGATACCTCAGTTTGGCGAGAACATCATTTAAGATGAGTAATGATAAAACATTTCTCTATCATCTATCTACGTTAAATAATACAAAGCTTTAAAATTTCAAAGCATCAGGTGTATCTACTAATAACAATCTCGTATTTTGAATGGGAGAGTGTTAATTCTTTATTGTATGTACTCAAAGGTTTTTTATAAATCTATCAATTATGAGCATAAATAGATTATGCTAATATTTTCGTTTGTTATCTGGTTACGTGTAATTGATTATTGATTAAGATTGTTTCAATTATATTAACTGACAAGTCACAATGCTAACAATAAATTATTATTATTCTTGTTTCAGGTACATTAAACAGAAAATTAATCTGAAAAGGACATCGAAGCTTACCGAACATGCTGTAACAGCTTTTAAAGAAGTCTGGTGCTAACGCGCTCGCCAGTCCCAACAATCCCTGGGGCACTTCGGTAGACAGAAAAAGACCCAGAACAGCCAGCAACATTCTGGTCGTCCTGTCCGTCCTGCTCGATCTACGTGCTGCACTTGAATCTTCAGCTAGACATTGTTTTTCGGGCTGTAAAAAATATCACTCGACTAATTACATAATTCCACAAATCTGTCATAACACAGCGAGCTTAGCTTGCCAAAAATTAATGATAGGAGTTAAATGTACATACGCTCTTATTTTCTACATCGGCAAAATACATAAATTTTATACTGTATATCAAAAGGAGACCAAAGGGTGTAATGGACATTTGTAACAGCAATAAATTTTCGCAGATAAGTACGAAGAAAAATATTCCCATAGTGATTTAGCTGAGATTATTTCAGATTAGTTTCAAAATGAAGCTATACTGGACAAGTTCTTTTTGTTTAATCCTGGGTAAAGAACTCTCAACCTTATACTAAGTGGGTAGTATCGATCGCGACAAGTACCTACGGTCTTTTACTTTACTTAGTCAGTAGGTAATTAATGTATGTATTAAAACTCTTGTCCAAAGTCTTTATCTACTTTGTGCAATCCATTTGTTACGCCAGCATAAATAAAAGTATTTTATACACTTCAAAACATATATTTAATTTGTTTAAATAAAACTATAGGTACCTCGTTTCGATACTAAGGCCAATTATTATTATTCTTTATTTTCATCTTTTTGCTCATTTCTTATCATCTAAAAAATCTTCTATAATCTGAACAATTAAGCTTTAATTTTCTGAAAAATAATATGCCTTACTCTTAAAAATGCGCACAGGAAGTTTCGGGTTTCATGAGAAATACCAAATATGCGTTTGTTTCAGTTAAAAGTTTTTATATTTTAAGGGCCAGCTCATATTTTTTACAGGTTAATAAAATATGTGGTTATGGGAAACGTTATTAAAATCGGTAAATATGGCATTATACCTATGACATAAGAGCAAAATGGATATAAACATGGAAATAGTGTTAATAAATAAATAATAATCAATTATTTATTAAAAATTAACATATAATTTACATCTCTAAATCAAAATGGATCGCAGAAACTACCAACTCCAGAATACCTTCATTGGGTCATTTCATTGTATATTCTGAATACAATTAGAAGATTTATCCCGCACTTACTGGCGCATTAAGTATTTATCCCCTTAGTATTCCAGATTTTGTTTTATTAATCAACTTCGACTTAGAATTACTAATGGGATTCCAGCTGTCTAAATTCGATTAAATGGAAATAGAATTTAGAGCCCACTGTTACAGAAGATATTGAATAATTTAAAGCAATTTAAGGAGGTAGGTCTTTGTATTCAAAACTTATAGCTTATGTTGTTCTTACCTGTATTATGCATGATTTATTACTGCATCTAGTTGAGTATAAGTATTCTGAAATTCATCAATCCTTACTTATCAAATACAATACGTGCACATGCTGTGTTCATAAATAGACGTAGGCTGTATAATTGATGTCGGTGCATGAAATAGGCGCACTAAGACAATCATAGGATTATATTCGACAAGAGCTTTATTCACGACTACGGCCGCGTTAACTGAATTGCAGCGCACTCTAATTGCTTTCTAAAACCATGCACTTGAAACTTGGAGAGAGATATCGGCCTTTGATATAAAATTTTTATGAAAACTATATAATTCATTTAGTTATTAATGCATGCAGCCAATCCTTCCTACCCATTGCCCAACAAAGAAAAAAGGGCTTTTCTTCATTATCATCATTTGCGGGTCCATACAATTTATAGTGACTTTATTAGATCATAAGCTATAAACGATTTTTTAATTATACTCCGCTTACACTATGTTACGTATACTCAACTTAAGTTAGTCTCAATCATGATTAGTTTTACATCTGATATTATTAGAAGAATGAACAGCAACACTTAAATGATTAATTATTATTACGAGGTACACGTGCGATACAATTGATGTGCCGTAGTTAACATTTGTGTTAAGATTTTACAAACATTAACAGTACACACTAAAATGAGGCTTTCAAATGTTAGCAATTCCTCGTATTATTTCAACATTATGTACAAAACCGTTACAGCCAAATTTAAAAAGTTTGCAAACAATTTTCAAAAGCTTGTTTGAAACCTCAAATTGTTCATGTTTAACAAGTTAGTAAAGTTGATTAATCATTAAATTAATACTGACCTCGTTGGGTCCAACAGTGGAACGCTTCAGCAACTTCTGTCGTCTCCTTTCTGTGGTGGTTAACTTTGATATCAAACACGTACTAAGTATCGACAACGCAATACTTGGAACAAGTTTTAATATGACACTATAAATCCACATGATAGCAGTCACGAGTTCCTTATTCTTCGACATTTCTAACACGTAAACGGTCCGATTTTGCGGCAAAGATAAATCCTGTGCGAACTCTGAATTATTTTGTGGAGTCACTTCACTAGGCACTATGTTCATTGCAAAATAAATAGGAAGACACAGAAATGGACACATGACATATGCACTCACTATTGCTATTGCAGTGTTTCGTTTGCTGCACCACGTTCTATTTTTTTGCGGAAACGCAATGGCAACGTACCGCCACACTGCAAGTGTTACGGCCAACCAAATTGATATCGTATGAAATGTTTGACTGAATATCGAATGAAAATACACAAACACAGCCCAAGCGTATGTGTTTTTATTCACTTGCGGTCCAATTTTAATATTCATGTGCAACACGTATGGTATGTACTCCAACATAACTAAGAGATCGGCCACTGCCAGCCCAGTGAGAATCGAGTTTGTGGGGCTGGCCATTTCCCGCCGACTCAGAACTGTGATGTTGATAGAATTTGTAGCGGAACCGACGATGCAGATAACGATGGCTAAATACCCATGAAGACGCCTGTATGCCTTATTGAAATTTGTGGCTCCCGGCACACAATAGAGGTCGGTTTCATTAGCCATTTTCAACTCTCGTCCTCCTCCTGATACTCAGTCATTGATTTTTGGGACAACCACCCCTGTCTACGCGGCTTTGCGCCCCTTTGATCAACATTGTAGTATCTGAAACAATAATTTGTATGCTTAAATTTCACTTAAAAAGAATACGTGCAAAATAAAAGCTAAAATTTTAAGCACTTTAAACTTTTATAGCCTGTAATAGTGTCAAAGGACAGGATTTTCCGCGAGCAAAATATTTTTAAAGCGTCGTAAAAACATTCACATGTTTTTACAAGCTTGAAAAGCGCTGCTGTGCTTAAAAACCTTTTTCTAAAACATGCTGATTAAAAAAATGTGCCACTGGTAAAATATGGTATGAAACATACACAGTATAAAGATATATTTTCTGATAAATTTAATGATTAAGGACGGTGTTTGACTGTAATTAATTATTATTAATTAACATTAAGTTTCTCTCATATTCGCGTTTTATGTGCATATGCCTCCAATGAGTCTTTATTCTATTACAAAATTAATATCCTTATCAAACTACCAAGCCCGTCACAGAAGCCAAGCGTGGGGTAACATTTCAGTCCCGCATTATATTGATCGCCATTTTCCTAATATTGGATTGGATATCTTTGATGAAATAACTTTATAAGGATGCATTTAAGATGGCGCCCCGTTTCCTATTAGCTCTTAGCTTTAAGAGTTAATTATTGCCGATTGAGGCGGGAGCTAAAGCTCAAGATAATCCCTCTCAAGAAGACAATTGATACGCAACCTTAGCAAAACGTCTATAATGGTTTGAAATGTCGATACACATCGATATAATTTAGGTACGCATTATTATAATATCTATAATATAAAATAATTCGTCGTTTCGAGAACGTCAGTCAATAATAATATTATCTACCTTTTCTGTGTATACTTTTATCTCTACAACAATAGTATCTATGGCCTATCTAAGCAACAAAATCTTACTGGTTAGTTTTGCTTTTCTTCTGAGTCAGAGCGCGCAATCGAGCTAGTGCATCTTCTATTAGTAAGCGACCACCGCCGCCTATTGACATTAATTTTTAAAAAGAACATAATGCCTCTGTAAATGTGTTCCCAGATTATTAGGATCTAGGAGATAAATAAAGGATTCATTATGGAAATTACGGGATAGACTGCAAATTGCAAGCTGCTAATCTTAACATTGATTGAATGTTTTAATTTCTCTCGAGCATTAATTTTTCCCACAAAATTGTATAAGATGCAGCAAACAAGAAACCCTCGCGGTGTTAATATTAATGAAAGTGTTTATGAAATGCGTCCAAACTTTATGATCCACATCAATTATCCTTCCTTACCTTAACGTTTCATTAATTTTCATGTCTAGTAAAACAAACGCTCATTTTATTAATTACAATGACGTAGGTAGCTTTCTATCAATCCATACTATACTAATATTATAAATGCGAAAGTAACTCTGTCTGTCTGTTACTAAATCACGCCTAAACTACTAAACCAATTTTCATGAAATTTGGTATGGAGATATTTTGATACCCGAGAAAGAACATAGGCTACTTTTTATCCCGGGAAAATGATGCAATCCCGGAAATCCCACGGAAACGGGAACTATGCGGGTTTTTCTTTGACTGCGCGGGCGAAGCCGCGGGCGGAAACCTAGTATTATTATAAATGCGAAAGTAACTCTGTCTGTCTGTCTGTTACTCAATCACGCCTAAACTACTGAACCAATTTGCATGAAATTTGGTATGGAGATATTTTGATACCCGAGAAAGGAAGGACATACTAGGCTACCTTTTAATGCGAAATATGTACCACGGGCGAAGCCGGGGCGGACCTCTAGTGCTATATAAAGCTCGAAATGTATGTTTAATTTATTTTGACAGAATACGCGAAAGGGACCGCTGTGGAATTTCATAAACTGAATAAAACGGTTTAATAATGTAATCTATCTTGCAAGTAATCAATCATAAGAATTATAGTTATATATATACGCCAGAAAAATTCATATAAAACTGTTCTTAATACTTCAGCATTTTATGAGAACATTTAAATTCAATGCTCGAATGTCCCAAAGGCAGCAAAATAGAAGAGAATTAAATTCACAAAATACTGTCCCCTCTGCACTTATATTTTTCATTCATAATAATGTTTCTGTACGAAGCTGAATGATCACGCTCCAGGCTCGAATACTTTATATCTGTTATTGTCCTTAAAAGCATTAAGAAACCCCGGGTGAGCTGAGATTCTCATAAAGTCCTGCTACTTCAGTGCTTTGTTTCACAGTGGGTAATATTATTAAGTAGATACTTTATATTTCATGAAAATTGTTATTCATATTTTTGTATGAGATGTTTATATACTCATTCTTCTCTAAGAATACTCTCACTGGAAATATATTTTACCAAGCTACATTTTAGGATTACGTAGAAAAATTGGTTAAAAGCACAGAACGCACGGCACGTTTGATTATACCTTAAAACTAAACTAGACTATCTTAAATATTTACTTTGAAATAATATTAATAAAATGTACCTATTACTGTTTAAAAACAAGTCTTTTGTGATGGTTTACATTCTGTCATTCTCTAAAGATAAAGGTTTTGAAAAAAATGTTAATTGCATTACTACATATAAGTTATCCGGCTCGATATAATTTAAACTTTTATTTTAAAAAATTCGGGCCTCCACTGGTGCCTTCACGAATCATTAATCATTTTTACTAATAACTACAACTAACGGGTTTTATATGCAAACTAATAAATAATATTTTTTTCCAATTTCAAGGTGAAATATTGTGACGTGTAGGCAATATAAAAAATATGAGTAGAATTATAGCTGTTACTTGTGATGTCGTCACGTTTGTTTTTAAACAAAAACTCGTTTCCCTATGAAGGCATTTTTTTACAACTAGGTATGTAATTAACTAGGTATCTAACTAGGGAAAACGCGTTAAAAACTAGAAAAGACATATTCTTTAAAAATGTTGTAGAAAATACCTACCAGATTTTTTTACCCAAAACCGTGCTTACACTATAATTTTGTCATATAATTTTATATTCCGATTAGTTTTAATCATAATAATGAGTATATAGTAATAAATATAAAGTCTTTAGTATAAAATAGATTAGCGAGGATGGAAGCAACTGGCGAAGCAACGCGTTCTACCAAAAAAGGAGAGCAGAGACCGTAGATTATAAAGTATAGGCATATTCACTTATTTTTATACTATATCAAAGTTTAAATATATTACTAGTAGACCCAGCGAACTAGGTATATATTTACCACTTGAGAAAAATTCTGCATAATAAATTTAAAAAATTCCGATCATTTAGTTGCTGAAAAGCCTTCACGAGTACGTTGCGTAATTTAATTTATCCGTCGTCCAATAAAATAACCCGACGGATATTTTTAATTAACCACCTACACATACACTGCTTTTAGTTTGTTTAAACGTCAGGAGTTGATAAAAGGGAAACGTAGTTGGTTTCACCCTGTAAAGCTTTGCGTGATACTGTAACTTTTGTTATAATAATTCTTATGAACCCTTCTCACTGAAGCGCCTTGAGGCAGTTTAACATTTTTCTTTTTGTTATAATTAAACCTTATCTTAATTGTTGGCAAAAATTTATGATACAAGAAATTTTAATTTCATTATACATTTTCACGTATAATTTTAAAAAATTTTCCACGTAGAATGAAACACTCGCTGACACATGAGTCCCGACAGGTCCCAGGAGCGAGGCATGTAGTATAGTGACACCATAATATTATTTCTCTACACCACACACAGCCGCGGCTCTGAAAAACGTTCGAACGACACCGCGACATGTGCATGCATTTTAATTAATTAATTTTGTTTAACCAATAGGTTGTAAATATTTTTGTACTACAACAATATATTATAATGAGCGCACATTTTAAAAACTATATATACTTATGTTATATACATATTTTATTCAATTCATACAATTTTATCATAGAATAGTTCAATATATCAGATCACAGTCGCTGAAGTTCTCTCAAGGAGGTGACGCTATAAATGCTCTGTAACAAAGACAGTTTATTCGTCAAGTGTTATTAAATATCTCCTTCAATAGACAACAACGGATATAACTGACCAAAACCGAAAAGGGATTGCAGGATGGGTCGGAAAGGGACGAATATCCGGCTGAAGTGAGAACTGAGAACACACATTTTACGTAACATAGCTACAAAGAATACTCATTTTACGAAAGGGTGAGACGATTTTTAGATCAACGGTATTTTCTATTATCAAAAAATATATTGTACATATTATATAGGTACCTATACAATAGAAAGCTATAGAAAAGTTTAATAACAGAAAGTAAATTAAAAAGGGACAATGTACTTCGTTAAAGCGAACACTTCTATGCGATGCTGAATATTTTGCCCGGTTGTACGTTTCTTTTCTCAGAAAGAACGATATATTAATTTCAGAAACCTTTTATAATAAAAGTGACTTTTATAATTCTATTCGCGTATGTAGGCTGTTATTCCGGCACCGTGGCTAATGACGTGTATGGGACATCAATCTTTACGAATGAGCAAGTAACAGGTGTGTAAAATATTTTCTTGAATTATAATAAAATAAAGAATTCGCAACACATTTTTCGCATTTGCTATTTTTGCGCGTATTTTACGGTTTTTTTATGAGACATCAAGGATATTTTAAGGAAAATGTTAAAAATATATTTTAACGTTAACAAAAAAGTCTATAAATATATTATATCTCTCGTAGTATAATTACTTAAATATCACATTTTCAGTATAGGTACGATTAGGTTCCATAAAGCAATAATAATAGACAATATATAGGTACTTTTTTAATACACAATATTTGCTTCTGATTACATAATATTTGCTCTTCTTTTTTTAAAAGAATACCAGACATATTATTGATTTTACGATGATAACTTGTAAATGTTATCGCAATATCGACACGAAGCTTAAGCTACAACTTTATTATTCAAGTTAAATAAAAGTTTAAGGTTATTATAACTTATCAATACGTAGCTCAAAAATATCAACATGTTTTTGGTATAAATTATGCAATATCGAGGACAACGAGGTACTAAACTTTTACATATTTTTAAGGTACCAAATTATGATTGCGACATACGTTTTACGTCTTAAATATTTACTGATCTCAATGAGTCTTATTAAATTTTATATTATTCAATGAAACAAAGGGAAATTAAAGACAAAAGCTGCTTAATTGAGATGAAGGTGCGAAAAAAAGATTTGATCCTATTGTCTATTACAGTTAGATAAGATAAAAACTGAAAAGCCGCAGACCTCGCTTCTACAGTCTATTATATAGGTTCCTGTCGATATTCAAATCAGCTGACGGAGAAATTATTTTGAAGATAAAAAGGGGCGACGCAATGTAATTACTTTTCTTTTCTCGTGTCTTATTCCATTATGTTAAAATTTAAAGGCAAGAAATAACAAATATTTTTGGAAGAAAGTATAAACCATGTCAGTGATAGTCAAATTCAAAATCTCTGACCTCTATATTTATTTGGAACTTATTATTTAGTATATAGTTTTAGTATAACATAAATCAGTTTGCATTGAGTTATTGATTATGTTCATCAATATTCTGCTTTAAACAAATTGAAATCAAATGTTTGATGAGCCTGCATAAAGACGACTGATTACGCGACAATACCAGTATAATTAGGTACAACAGAGATATAACTTTTTTACTATCTGCTATTACTAAATAGATAATTATGAGAGTACTAGCTGTGTCCCGCGGTTTCACCCGCATTGCTGCGCTCCTATTGGTCTTAGGGTGATGAATGATGATATAACCTATAACCTTCCTCGATAAATGGACTAACTAACATCGAAAGAATTTTTCAAATCGGACTAGTAGTTCGTTCCTTCTGAGATAAGTGCGTTCAAACAAACAAGCAAACAAGCTCTTCAGCTTTATAATATTATATATGTATATATTATACCTATAGTATAGATAGGTAGGTACGTAGCAACTATTTTCTAATCTGTGGTAAGTCCACGCTGATCAAATGCGGGTTGTTACATGTCACGTGTCGTCAAACATTCGATTGCCGACATGTCAATGTTTTTCTTCGTCGGAGCGGAGTTGATGTGGATAATGTGCAGATAGTAAACTCAATTTAATTTATGCATGCTCGATTAGTATTGATCCCTCGGCTTTTTGATTGAAGTTGGCCTAACAATGAGATCACTAATGCTTACGATCCAGGCAATATGTTTTTTTTTTATTTATCACCTCGCCTTTAATACAGTGAAAACTCCTTTCATATATGTTGTTTATTTTGGTCATAAATAATAAACGTATAATAACAAGTTTTTCTTACTAATCATTACTAATAAGTTTTCCTATGAAGAAAATAATGATCTGCCAGGGCTCCTCCATTACATGATATGTTTTATTAGATATATTACGTGAGCCGGAGCGGAAAATGGGGTGATGAAGAAATTAGTAACAATTAACTAGATGTGACGTTATTCGGTATTTGATTGTATTTTATGGATCTCGCCTTTCTATTATTAATTATGACTATTCATAATAATTCATATGTATTGTACATATACATTTAAATAAGAAAAAACGCTTTCGAAAACCTTAGTTTGATAAATAACAATTTTGAAATTCCCTTTAAATGCAACTTTTTTTTAACAAAAACATTAAGTATTAAAGTATAATAAGTTATTACTGTAATACAATGTTTTTAAGAACAGTGCCTGTGGAAAATTCAAACTTGGCTTAGTCCTTTCAGGGAAAAAATACTCTATATTTTTTTATATATTTAAGGAAAGTAATACGGCAGGTACATCAACTCGTCTATAAAAAATACCTACTAAACGTGAAGTCAAAATGTGCAAACGTATCAGAGTAACTTTATTTAATATTTTAGCTGAAGTCTTACGGCAAAGTTTTGTGCTTGGTTATAAATTTTGTTTAGCGAAAATTTTACGCAAACTTCCATTCTTGTAAATCCAAGTTATAAAGGTATTAATAATATAATTGTTAAATGGATCTCACTGATAATTTAATGTGCCATAAATGAATGCCGTAAGATTTTAAGTATTCATAAACTAAAATTTTGCTTTTTTTTTTTAATATTTTTACGAAAAGAAAACTTGACTTTGTATAGTTCTCGACTGATTCACCGGTATTTGATAAATTATGTTTATATTTGTGGTGCAGGTGTTTAAATTGTTTTAGATCTAAATTGCTAAGGAATGTAAGAGTACCTAGGTGTTATAAAATTTGTTTTTGTAATGATTCATTAATCGTTAATTTGTAAACAGACTTCTATTTTCCATTCAAAATTATTAACAAATTTCGTAGATGATTAATAATGACTATTTAACGCTTTTCCGTTGTTTATATAGTGGCTAATCGATCTCCACTACCGTGTATTTATAGTACAAATTCGTTTATTATAAAAAAAAACTTTAACTATAAGTAATCGAAAGTTCCTCTAAATAAAGCACCTCGACTCGCAGAGAGTTTAATCTAACACGTATCCTCATTTACAACTTATCGAATATGTATGGGAATGGATGAGCAAAGTTGTTATGGAACATAACTCTTATTTTCACACACAGCAGAGGCTGAAATTGAAATTTAAAGTTTTGAAATTCACCTCACACCCGCATTCAATTTGAATACTCTATATTCTGCACATGTTTAAGGAACAACG
>CAJQZN010038147.1:0-25212 GCA_907164685.1 Colias eurytheme | reverse complement strand
ACGGGAACTATGCGGGATTTTCTTTGAAAACGCGGGCGGAAAACTTTTTGATTGGAAATATAGAGCTGTAATAGAGCAAAGGTGTTAAAGATTTCTCTGTATGTTTCAATATCTTTGAAACAGTTTGGCCTATCTTATCGGATGATACTTACAGATAACTCACGTTTTATAATCGTCTTAATCTACTTTTATTTTAACTTCTTTGCAAATAATCTCAATTTTAAACGTGTAGGCGCAGACGCTAGCAAAAAAAGACGAAAACTATTATTTTCCAACGTAGTCACTCGGTTTTAAAACAAACGTTTATAAAACAATTTAATCAAGCCCATTATAATAAGTAGAACAAGATAATTAACTTAAAATAAATATTTATGATAGTAACACACGCAGTCGCGGGGCAAGCTAGTGCAATGAACATAAATCATAATTTAATTTAGAAGCCATTCTGAACCCTCGTAAAGATCAAAGATGGCCGCTCCCGCCAAATTAACTGTCATTGTATTTTTTTATAGAATATAAATTATAAAGCTTTCAATGCACAGGTAATATTTATTAGTTTTAAATTTATAATCTTTTACAAATAGAATGTGTTTTGTAGGGACATTTTTGATCAATTTAAATGATTGGGTATGATTTATGTGAAAATGTAGTACTTAGTTATATGTATAAGTTTAGTAATCTTATATATCTAAATACTACATTTTCACATAAACACCTAGTAACAGCTAATGCTGTGCCCCGCGGTTTTTCCCGCAGTTTTGGTCTTAGCCAACTCGATATCTAACACCGAAAAAATTTTTCAAATCGGACCAGCAGGTAGTTCCTGAGATAAGCGCGTTCAAACAAACTCTTCAGCTTTATAATAAATAGTAAAGATATTATTTACTATATTTTTCCTTATTTAAATGCAATTTATTAAAAGTTAAAACAATTTTAATATATCTCATAAATTCATTGGTATTTTTTTTTTATTAGTCTCGTATCCCATATTATATTCAGATTTAAGTATGATATATAAGCCTGCTTGAACTTATAGCGAAAATTTACCTATAGGTATTGCATCTGCTTTAAAGGCTTGATAGGATAGTTCATTAAATGTTGAGAAATTAATTATGAGAGTTAATAGATACATAATTAATTTTACGATAATTTAGTACTCAGATAAATGTTACATAGTAATCTATCTTATTATGAAATACTATCTATTAAATGGTTGTCTGTCTGTATGTTGAAAATTTGTGATTCGATAGATGCAAATAAGATGTTACTTTAATCTATCTCTGTACCAAAATTTCATTCAGAAATGATCAGTCGTTTTTACGTGAGGATTACAAACACACAAGCTAGCTTTCCGTTCGCGTCTTCGCCCTTCTTGTCTAAAACTTAATAACTATCTATTAAAAAAACCGCATTAAAATAAGTTGCGTAGTTTTCAAGATTTAAGCATACATAGACACAGACAGCGACTTTGTTTTATACTATGCAGTGATGATACGTAAGAGTTGTTATTATTTAATAATATAACAATTATTAATAGAACAGGGAATGTTAATGAGACGATAAATAAATAGCTAAAAATAAACATGTCCGCTGATAGAAAGCGAAGGTGAAATTGTTTGCATTGACACGTGTTTGTTTTGTGTATTATAACCATGCTTTATGATAATATGAGATAAAAAAATATATTAAATTGTTGGACAAATTTTGATGAAATATTGAAAATAGATAGTTGAACCAGATTCAAGTAATACAAGAAGCAATAACTTTTAAAAATTATATATATACAAAACGGACCCCTGTTTCCCTATGTCATGCAATAATTAAAGAATGACTATTTCTACTGATTTTATTCATAGGTATATTCCTACTTCGATAATACTTTTTAGACCAAAAATACTATGAAAATATAAAAAAATCAGAAACCGCGCAAAGTTTCTCTACATAAAAATGTATACTATGGAAAACCATAGGATGTGTTTTCCATTTTCCATTCGTAGTTTCCCTTTGTTTGAGGGTAGTTAATAGTAATAACTTATGTACATTACTCTCTACAAGTTGTTTTCTTAAACAACTACCCATAGAGGTCACTGTTGACCCAACACATACATTCTATTCACTATTGTATTGTAAGTTTGATCTTTTAGCTGTTACATAGTAAAAAGAGAGCTGTTAGTACTAATATATGTACCGCTTTTTTTACGAATAAGAATCTATATAACATCAAGAAATTAAATTGCTCATTGGTTGACAGTAAAAAATATTTATTTTAAATATTTAGTTACAGATACAAAAAATACACTGCCCTCAAATTAAGAAAAAAAAATTATGGCGCGAAAAAAGTCCGAGTTTAATTTTTTTTTATTTTTTATGGAACGAGGGATTCTATTCTGATTCCAAATTCAAATCCATAGACTATAAATAGAGCCATAATAGAACTGTTTTACTTATTATTTAAAATATTTACTAAACAACAAATAACTATAGAGTTCTTGAAGTAATTTTATTAAACAACAACAACTGTCTTTTATGATTATATCAAAATAAGATAGTAAAGTACAATAAATTGGTCAACTATCATATCGAGAAAGTCGTCCTACTGACCCGCGATTAGGTAATATTTCATAATTAATTTTATTATAATGTATGATACGACCTATGTATGTCATTCTATATTAATAATCCAAGAACTTTGAATGTGAATATGTTTATGTTATGCCAAAACTACTGAACGAATTTTGCCGAAATTTCGTATGCAGATAAATTAATATCTACAGTTATATACAGGTTGACTAGCTTTTCACCCGTGGCTTCGTCCGCGTGGGAATAAAAATGTTTCACTACAGTTAAAAGTAGTCTATATCACAGTCTAGCCTCCTAACTATTTCTAGATATAAATTCATATTATAAAATCTACTCACTCTCTAATCACTATTAATTTATAATATTAATAAAGATTTTTTTCGAATAAGTATATTTTTCTTTATACATTGTATTGTATTGTAATCAATTCACCACTGCTATTTATCCACCCTTGGAGTGTATCGCATAAACACGCATAAGATAAGATTCTGTGGAACTATCGATAAACATTAATTTGTAAGGTACTATTAGCATTAGTTCGATGCTTCTTGCCAATATTATACATGTAGGATATGTTTGATATTAATAAATTAAACGGTTAAGCGTTAAAAAACTTAGATCATTTTAAAAATAAATGTAATATATAGTGCGTGAAAGAGTAACAAACATCTATCCATCCTCACAAACTAGCATTTAAAATATTAGTAGGATTACTGTAAGTTTATTAAATCCATGGAATAGTTTTTCTTTCATTCTCACAAAATTTCGCATTTATAATACATAAATTTAAGTAGGATATAAATATATAGTATTATAAAAGCATATATTTCCTAAGCTATTTGCACAGCTAATCGATCCTGTGTCAAGGGAAACATCGCTATCTGAATGTTAACATTGACGTAACTGATAAGCTCGTGATAATTTGCAATGTGGAAAACTGCTAGATGAAAATTTAGTTTTTGTTTCGTTATAAGTTTTATTAAATACTTATTTAATGTTTGTTTTAGTATAGTCTTTAGTGTTATTATATTTGACGTATTTAGTGTTTAATGCCAGCTCTGTGTAATTCGTTTTGAATGGAAATAATTATTATTTAACGTAATGGGGCGTTGTTTTTTGTGTATCTCCGTGAAAATAATATCTTTCATATTTGTATTTTTATAGCAATAAAGGATTTTCATTCATTCATTTCATTCAATCTAACGTTAAAACCCCACTAAACATAACAAAAAATAATATCAATTGTTCTCCCAAATTGAATTATATTAAGAGTTTTTTAATCGTCAATATCATGAATTTTCATTATCCGGCTAGCCTACAAACCGATTAATCCTCGTTTACCTTTAAACTAAAGAATCCCAATTGCCTTTACTTTTATTACTCGACCCGGATACCAAAAGAACAAAAAAGAACTCCCGAAAGGTTGCATCCTCAGAGGAATAAACCTATAGAGTTCTTATATTGAGACAGAACAAAATACATATTTTCTAATCTACTTACTCTTAGTTAATAACAGCATAAGTCAGATTGAGATAGCGATAGAGTATCTGCACTGTCTTCAAACGTAGCGCGCCGGCAGTCAGTTTGTTTTCCAACCAGCTGGTGGGCTCAGTGCGTCAAGTGTTTTTAACGAAATATTTAGAAAATATAAAGTGTATAGTGTTTCTTTTTATTTGTCAGTGTGCTAAAATGACTATTGTATGTTTAGCTACCGGCTATTACTAGTCGAATGGGAGTTTTGGATGAAAACAATGAAAAAATATCTTGCCATCGGTAAGTGATTTTCAGCAAATTGATAAATATTTATGTTCTAACCCTATTTGAAGGTTTTATCAAGCGCTTTTTTATAAGTTTATGTTGTAACTGTAACATTTACCCACTTTATGGGGTTGTGGAATACAAAAGAATTAAATAATTTTTAAAAAATGTCACAATATTATCACGTTTGGCATTTTGTTTACCACCGTAGTGTTGTAACACATCTAGCGTATATTATCGATTTATGACAAAAAATCTATTTCATATTAACGTTGATTTATTTATTTTGTTTCTTATATCAGATTTATATGTAGTTGTTGTAGCAAATAATAGATGTAAATTTTCTACAGCAGGAAAATAAAAAATACCACGTGGTTGTTTTATTTGACTTTATCTGTTTAGTTTGTTGTTTCTCTTTTAGATTATTAATAAATTCATTTTGTTTTAGATTTCCAGAGCTAAATAAAAAATGGGTATAAAACATGAGACGTGTAGATTGGACGACGTCGAAATTTGCTGCGTTGTGTTCACTGCATGTCGAGCCTGCGTGTTATCAAGATGGATGCTCTAGAAGAATTGTGCAATCTTACGCTTACGTTTTTTTTGTTCCTTTAGATAATAAATACATTTGTGTGTGAGTGAATTTTTATTTGGAAATTTTTTTACACATTTACTTTAAATGTGTAACTATGTGAAAATTAAACAGTTGATTAAATGACAGTTCCCATAGATGAGAAACTACTATTGAAATATGTACATACTTAATATACATGCGTTTTCAAAGAAAAACCCGCATAGTTCCCATTCCTGTGGGATTTACGGGATCAAAAGTAATTTTTCTTAATTTCATTGTAATCGGTTTAGTAGTATTCGCGTGAAAGAGTATCAAACATCCATCCTCACAAACTTTCGCTTTATTAGTAGGATGTAAGGAAAATGTTTTCTTTTAGACTGTCCTTTTATGAACTTGTTAAAATTCAGGCTGACTGTGCCTTTCTCCTCACTCCTTTAACTTTATTGATCTTTATTTTAAATTAGTGACATTTCAAGTTTTAAAATTTATTTTAAAATATACTAGCTTTCCGCCCGCGTTTTTAAAGAAAATCCCGCACAGTTCCCGTTCACGTGGGATTTCCGGTATAAAACCTATCCTATGTGTGTATGTACAAAATTTCATTGTAATCGGTTCAGCAGTGAAAGAGAAAGTTATCCATTCTCGCATAATTTCGCATTTATTATATTCGTAGGATTAAACAAATAATGTATTCGACTGAAATTTATGATTAATTTTGTTTTTTTTTATTATTTATTATTTCACGAAACCGTAAATGCAAAATGCATTCACGATTTTATCGATTGAAGACCATCCCATCACTATCACCTTCTATCTATCTAAATACGTACCTATAGTAAAAATGGTGCCATGACTATGTTGAAACGTAGCTTGTAGTCTATAGCTATCTCATTCTTTCATACGACGTTTTCTTTAGATAGAGAGAAACAAATATATGTAAATTGTATACGCTCGATACAAGTACTCTATAGGTTTATTCCTCTGAGGTTGCATCCATAAAGCAGCCATGACACAGACAAACAAAAAATTTATCGATGGCATAATTGTCAAAAATTCGCGGCACATAAACGTTCACCTTGATACGCCAATACGACTGTAATTACAATTTACTTTTTATAATAATTTATTTAACATCAATGCAAATATTAAATTCTTCTTCAATAAAAATTTACGAAAATAAACTTAACAGAATGTTTATGGCTGAAAAAAAACAAGTACCTATATTTATGACTTATGTCATTGTTTTTTTTAAGACCGGAAGGCAAAAGCTTTGTAAGCCCATATGGATATAATATACAAGCATGTAATAGGCATGACGAAAGATTTTGAAATTCTCTTCCATAATGTGTGTATACGTTTACTATACAAGAAAAACCCTATATTTCGGTAATATACTTAAATTTAACGAAGATTAAAGCCATTTTTCAAAAAATATTTAATATCTGTGCCAAAACAGCTCGCAGGTGTCATGGCGTAGGCGTGACGTCAAACTTTGGTAAATACGTAATTATTTGTACGCATTGCGAAGAAAATTAAAAAAGTCTTTATTTAATATGTGTTATAGAAACGAATTACAAAGTTTATAAGTGGTGTGCAGTATTGCAGTGTGAATCCACATAAAAATAATGCTCAAAAATGTGTTAGTAATTATTTCAAGCGAAAAAATAATAAGAAATTATTGTATAAAGTTGGCGCGGAGAATTCCGAACCATGTATTCGTGAATTCGCAATTATATTTCTGTTCTGAGTCGATAAAGCATACGTGAAACAATAGAAAATAAATAAAAATGCGTATTCTCAACATATTCATAACAACAAAATACATCTGACGTGAGTTGTTTACTTATGCGTGACGTCACGCGTGTTTTAGTCAAAATGGCGAACTTCAGAATTTCAATGTTTTATTTTATTGATAATCTCATTAATCTTAATGTTTTTAAAATTTCTAAGTCGCTATATTTAATTTATTTATTATACATTTTCCCTTAAAAACACTAATACGATCATTTATGGATACTGTCGTCATGCCTATTATATACGTCTGCGAATTATTATCAAGGTTAATGTTAAGTATTTGGAATTATTCTAAAACTTTAGTCATACACGTATTTAAAATTGTATGCAGTATTTGTGAAACAGGTATTTTTTGTTCAGTTTTAAAGTTTTGCGGAATTTGTCTCAAATAATATTTGAAATTCAGCGTAACCGTCACCGTAAATAATTTATTTGTTACTCTTTGTTTGTCTGTTTAAATATGTATTTAAAAATATTTACTTCGAAAAATATTTGCCAAAATAACATATTATCTCTCATCCATATTCTGACAAACCCATAAAAATTAATATGAAACCTCAACTTCCTATGAATTCTGAAAAAACTCGTCGTACCATAACAATAAACATTAAATTTATAAATAAAACATGGCGGCGTCCCGCGCTTTTTCGCTCTTTTGGCGCAATGTCATTGGCATCGAATGATTTTTTGCGTTCGTTCATGAACGAGATGAACGAGTTATGATAATTACGTTCGGAAGTGAATGAGGTTGGCTTTCTTTTAAACTCTATGGTATATGTGTCAGAGGAACAAACGGAGACCGCCTGATGCGTGTATCTTTTATTAATTTTCTTTTGAAAAGAGACTATATTTGTGGCATGCTTGTCATTGATTGAATGAAGAATGAATTGGTGTTCTGTGTTCTGTTTGTTAAATAGATAGTATGGAAAATGTAATTGTTTGGTATGTTAACATAAAATGTTTACTTTTAAGTTTTTGTTTTGTTCGAACTGAAAATCTGTTTCTATGTAGAATAAAATTTGGTAGTTTCTCTTCTAATGTGAAGGAATTGACGAATGTATAAAGTTAAACATAGAGCTATTTAAAGAATAATTAAGTATTGCGTTTTAATAAAAATAATAAAGATAATAATATAAACACATTGCATCTGTTTATTGTCAACATTATGATTAACCATTATCTATTGCTATAGTAGGTTACAAAACTCTTATTTACAAACGATATGTGTTACGTTGCTATTCAACTCAACATATTACCTTTTGACGTGACAACGTCTTAAATTAGGTTGCGACTGGGAGTCACTTATGAAAAAGTGTAACGCTCGGTAACGTTACGATGAGTCACCGAACGAGAGAGAGGCCCGCCGAATGCCTTGCGTCTCTCTCCCACTCAACTATGATCGAGAAAAAGACGTTGTCACGTAAAATCTTCGCCCGTAAAACAGACTTTACAGGCAACCATTTTTTTTTATACAAGAATTTATGTATATATTTCATGCTTCACGCTTACGGAAGTTTTAAAATAACATTATGAATTAGATAATTTATGTCTGTAAAGTATAAAAGCATATTTTCAGTCTAATATTTATTTATAATTTAAAATATTTTGAAATTATTTAGTCTATTGCAGTCTCTTTTCTGAGCCATTTCACTATTCTATATTTAAGAATCGAATGACATCAGAGAAAGAAATCAATTGTTACACGTGCCGCCAAACGCAAAAAGAATTCGACGTTTCCTTTGACCGAACGTGAATAAAAAACAAATTATGATAATATTCAAATGTGTTCCTAATTCTCTCTTCGTAGGTACATCACTAGCCGACTCTTTCATTCACATTGTCATTTAAATTTCGAACACGTAGCGTGAACCCTTCCAAATTCAAATTCCCCGCTCGATTTTGACACCTTTTATTTTTTTTATCGATATTGCGTCAATGTCATTGTTTAGAGCCCCTCGTGTTTGCTAAATGTCTTTTTGTATTAGATTTCAAGGTTAGAAAGCTGAGACCACTGATCTCACGGTTGTCAGCTGCTTGCTTTTTTTTGACAAGTGCGGCTAACGTTTCGATTACAGTTAATTTCAAATTGAAAATTTGATACGTTTAGAAACGAAATTGAATTTGTCATTTTACTTTTTTATTAAATTCATTTGTGGACTGTGGTATGCGGAACTTAATAGTATTTTGTCGAGAAAATAAGTCTATTGGCGAGGTTATTTGAAGGATAGCAATATTGTAAATAACGTAATGCTATTGATAACAAGAACTGTTTTAAATTAGATAATGTAGATTTGATAACTAAAGTACCTATATTTAGCAGTACTTTTATCGATAATATTTTACCACGGACCACCTATATAATAAAACTTTTGTTGCCTTACATAATTTCAAATATCATCGCGGTTATATTATAGTATCAATATCTAAAATTCTAGATTCAAATTTATCATGCCTCTCTATCCATAGATAAAAAATGATGGATAGAAAATGTCTATGATTATCGTATAGTAGCTGTTGCCGAATTATTGTACGTAAAAAACACAGTTACCTTTATAGATAATAATGATAATACATATCGACTCACAGATAAGATAAACCAATTTTTGACATATATTTGTCAGTCACGCACGTACGCTTTCCCAGGCCTCTGGGTGATCATACAAATAAGATTTATTTTTATCTTTACAAAGACGTAAACAGATTATATACGGGAGAAAGTATTTTGATACCTAGCAACACTTCAGATTGTTCCAACTAGGCAGTTGATAATACGAATAAAATAACAAATATTGTAAAAAGAACACAAATTATTACATAACTAGAAATAAATAGCGTTAAAAAAATTAGATTTACCAATGAAGTTATTGTTGTTTATCACTAATCCTTGATCCGTAACTTGAATCCGTAACTATGCAAAGTTTGAATAAATTGGGTCAAAATCGAGTCTACGTCGCGGTCGTCGTTCACATATAAACGTACAAAGCTACAGATGAAGCTAATAAAAGCGCGCTAAAAAGAAAAATAAAACCGCATGATTCATTAAAAAAAAATTATTATGACAGTAATTTGCGCGCCAATTCATAGACCACAGATAAGTAATGTTCGATGAATGTCAAGGTTGCGTGTATGCAAATAATAATTATGCAAGATCAATTTGCAAACGCGTTAGATTTGCATAAATACGATATTATATGTTGTTTTTTATGTAATGTGATGCGATATGATGCATACTTAAGTTTTTAGAAATGAATATGATCTTCTTTGGTGGTTGTGCGTGTAATGTTTAATAATAAATAATAATAATTAAGTTAGGTATTAGAGCACTTAAGAAAAGAATTTGTGGAGCCTCTCCTAAATGCAGTATACAAAAGTAAGTTTATGAAATAGGTACTAGCTTACCGCCCGTGGCTTCGCCCGCTTTGTCTAAAACCTAAGAAATTATATACTTAAACTTTCCTCTTGAATAACTCTATCTATTAAAGATACCGTATCAAAATCCGTTGTGTAGTTTTAAAGATTTAGCATACAAAGGGACATAGGGACAGAGAAAGCGTATATTATGTACTTTTATACTATGTAGTGATGCTCTTTTGTAGGAAGTAGAGTATACTAGTAGAAACCAGTAGTAAGTAGTATAAAAAATAAATAAGCAAATGCGTCACAAATATATTTCTAGCGTTTTAATTTATCCAATCGAGAAGAAATAATAGCAATTGAAATGTTTACATCGTATCCAAGTGTTTGAATTATTCAGTACGTCGTTTTGTTAGTTGCACTCGTGTAAAACACTAGGTTTTGACATGACTTTGTCTGCTATAGTATTAGGTATATTGTCTGTAACTATGAAATGTATAAAATAGGTATGGTAATTATTTTATTCTAAATTATTGCTTATACTCAATATTATGCAGATTTATGTAATGATGAAAGATTGTTATTAAAAAAATCACTGGTATGATATTTTAATCATAGTTGACTAATTAAAATTGTGCAATACAGTATCCATTTCCTTGAAAAACAAGAAAAACTAACTTGATATTAAAAAAACATTTCCAAAACCTACAATTTCGTATTAAAATTTTCTTCATCTTTGAGAGTTAAATAAACTTAACTACAACAAAAAATGAATGAATTTTACACAAATCAATACACAATACATAATCTCAAATGGATACGAGTTTTATCGTATTTTTTATCATAGAAGATACTCGAATGTAGGCTTTAGATTCAAATGGAAATTTTGAGATAATTTTTATTTTTTCGAGATATGACGTTTGAGTTACATTGTAAGTTTATGAAGGGGTACTGGGAATTGGGATTTAATCTTGATGAAAAAAATTAAAGTAAAAACTAGTAAGTAAAAATATCTTCCAAAAAATATTGATAAAAAGATTTTTTTTTTCAATCCAATTCTTTCATTCGTTCATTCATTCGTATCTTTCCGACTATAAAAATGTTTATTAAACATCAAAACTACTGTAATATTAATGCATTTTTTTAGATCGATCGCTAAAATGTCGAGTCAAATAACAAATTACAAATACCTAAATAACAATAAAAATAAATACATAATTTACTAAATAACAATCTCAAATAATTTACAAATGGCCGCTAGGGCACCGCTCCTGGCATTTAGAATTGTTCAACTTTCTACAAAATATTCCTACTCAACCTCTCCTAACCTTTGCAGTATTAAATGTAGTTTAATTTATGCGTGCATACATTTGAAATTAATTATAAAGATTAGAACGGAATTAAAACTTCATTTTTTCTTAACAAGTTATGCCCCGCGATTTTCCTCGAAAAATTCCGCTCCTGTTAATCTTAGCGTGATGATATATGCCTATAGCCTTCCTCAACAAAAGGACTATCTAGGACTGAAATTATTTTCAAATCGAGGTTAGAACGTTCAAACAAAGTCTTCGGCATTATAATATAATTTTTTTATTTAGTACGAGCTTCCGAACACCGCAAGCGCGGTCACGGGTTATTGCAGTGAATTTCACTTTTTCCAAGAACCTTTTATAATAGAAAATGAGGGTGGATGATGTCATTAGATTTGCAAATGACCTAGATTTATAATCTGTGCCTTAATACTTAACTGTACCGTGGATTGTGACAGTCTATATAGCCTAAACTTGATTTGGTACATGAAATAGGTACTTTAACCCTAGGAATTTGAAAGTTTTATATTCAACTTAGGTATATTGCGTATAAATTTTCTATATAAAATTTTAAAGTAGGTAACAGTTGTGCGTAATATTTTTATTTATCTGTGTAAAAATATCCGAAATTTTGGCAGAAATGTATGAATAAAGTCGATTATTAATGTTATCTAGTCACCTTGATAGGTTTATTATGTTTGAGGTAGGTACTGGGTACGACAAATATTTCAAAATAAGAAAAGTTGATTAGTCAACGTATTCTTTTCTATATAGGCCTACTTATTCCGAACTCTTCTAAAAATTACACAACTTAGTAAACGAGAAAGAAAATTGATTCAAAATATTTCGTACCAAGTACGTCATAGGTACCTATAAGCAATTACTTTACTATCTGTATTTAATTTAAATAACAAATAAAAAACATTCCTCAATACCGCACATTACTGCATATCAATATCGTAAATTTTATTCATAGACAATTATATTTACCGATAAAACGAGCAATAAAACTAGCGGACCATCATATAAATTTCAAATATTCAAGACGCTCCAGCCGCTGCATAGCCTAAAATAATTTCTTACCACACCGATGCTATTTTCGCAAAAATAAGACGTTCCCTCCAAATAAAATAAAATAGAACTTATCCAAACACAAAATGCACAAAAAATACCGTTTCACTCACTCTACACTGGATATATTTTTAAATTTCAATATCAAAAATGGAACGCATACGCATTAAAAATAAACTTTGCACGTACCGGGCGGACGACACAACCTCTCTCTTGCACGACTAAAAACAGACTGGCCGGTTGGTTAATAATTTTCCGACGCGTCGCTTTCTGAACGAATGCTTTTACATCTTTAGCTTAACTTGTATGATACGGTTTTGCTTGTGCGTGTGAGTTACTAGTGAAGTGCGGGGTCGATAATTTTCCAAGATAATGTCTTTAGAAGTGTAAGGTGTAATGATGATAATGATAATCTAATTATAAAATAAAAGTATTACGCTTTATCTATACGACTTATTTACAGTTAATTTGTGCAGAAAAATATGATATTAAAGAGAAGCTATAAGTTTAGAGCTAATAATTTCATTCATAGCATTCCTTTTAGGTGGAAATAAGAAAGATGTTGCGAAATTAATTCCTTTTTTAAAACGGATGAGTTAAATTATTTTCTAAAATAGTATTTAATCAACTAAAACTTAGGAAATACCATTATAGTGGTAGTACAAGCGTGAAACCAAATTAGGTACAGTCAATTAATAAATAATTATTTAAAAGTATTTACTTGTTTGTATAAATATACTCTACAGAGTACAGACATACTGAATGGTAGATAAAATGTAATGGAATTGATCTCATTTTAACTAAAACAAATTATATTTTTTCCCGTTTCAAACGAAAATAACACTCACTCTATTCATCTACAACAAATATTTACACAATAACAAAAACAATTAAGTATATTATAACGATAAAACGTTTTTCACTATCGATATACATTCCGAACATCACTACACCTGAACATTATCCATAGAACACATACAAATTCACCTTACGCGCACAAACAAATGACGTAACTAGAGCTTTTAAGCTACCATGGAATTTGATACAATCATTATCAACCTTATTTTGATATTACTAAGATTGAAATTCGTTTAATTTCTTTGTATTTAGGTGAGTATGACTTCACCATAGGCTTCGACTATATTATTGTTATATGTTGAAGTGTTTTCTTATTTATTTAACCTTTAATATTTTTCACAGAGACGACCTTCGTACTAAGAGTTTTTCTATGTAATGGTGTGAACACTGAGTCATTTGTTGATTTTAACATTGCGTATGTCTGTACATAGGTACAAAACAGTTGAACGAATATTGAGAAAGCTTTCCCGATGTAGAGGTATTTATGTTAGTTAATGTTATACAATACATCTAGTTCTAAACATGTGAAAATGTTCTGAAACTTATTTTCTGTAGCAAAATAATTGATTGATATGCATATTATTAAATTCTAATAAATACCAAGGTTATCTTAGATTGCCTGGCAGAGATTGTTCAAGCGAAGTCTGCGTTGACTGCACACTACAGTAAAACATTTTTCAAAGTGCAATTCATGCACTCTCATACAATAATATTATAATTTAATTTAAACGTATCAACAATGAAAAATAAAAAAATCGTATAGATCCGAAATGTCGATACTCGTTAATTTGTAGATCGTGATCGATAAAACTGTCAAACGAAGGATCTATACGCACTGTGGATTGTTCAAACTTGAATGAATGAATAGAAAAATACATGATAGGTAGTCGTAATATTAAAACAAGAGCTTGTGTAACGAGCTCACGTGTCAGAAGTGAAACTTCTTTCGCAAGATTCAAAGATACCAAAATCGTCGCCTTACTCTATGACGTGACGGTATTGCCATGACGCGAAGCCTATTTATTTATTGTTTTTATTATATTGGTTTTTATATGTATAGTTAGGCACAAATAGTTATGACTTATGACTATCCATAAACACTTATAAAAAATTATATGAATAATTCTCCGCAGTGCGCGTAAATACTCCTTTGAATGCTTTCTCGGCTAAATATGGCCGTAGCATTGGCCCAAATTTGAATTATGTATTACTTTTTTTACAGGGAAGCGTTATAATCGAACGTTGATATGAGTTTGATTATGCGTTATATTTTTGCTTGTTTTTACATTGTAATGACGATGGAAAAGCGCTTTTAGAAGAAGTCTAGCTAATTGCTTTTCAGAAAACTTATACTGTAGACTGTAGAGTGTAGAGTATAAAGTCTATCACAAAACCTAAACTTCTTATTAGCCTTATCCCGTATCTTACGGGGTCGGCTGCCTAGAAAGGAGAATATTTTCTCTGTCATTTTTGATTATCATAAAAAAAAATATTTTCGTTTTTGACAGTCAGGTATGCCAACATAACGGCAGGGGAACTCTTTCGTGAAACGCACTCTAGTTCTTCTTACTTCAAATATTATTAAAATACTTTTTTCGTGAATTAAAATTTGTTTTAAATAAATTATTTCTGGGTATAAAATATTTAGAAGCTTTTTAGAAGTATATATAATAATGACGTAATGATGACTGTGACTGTGTTTACATTTTCCTTATAATTTAAAAGGCTCTATCCTATTTAGAATGGAAATTCCCGTTAAACTATAATACCTATTTACAATAAAGCCTAGGTGACCTAACTGTGGTTAAGTTGAATAAGTTAATACTTAACTTATTATGGAACTTGTCATGCGGTTAAAATTATGTCATGTATTTTCTTGAAGGGGATTAACTTATTAATGAACTAACTTCAAGCATATGGATTCACTTGCGTTTTCATTAAAACTAGCTGTGCCCCGCGGTTTTACCCGCGTTGCTTCGATCCTGTTGGTTTTGATGATATAAAGCCTATAGCCTTCCTCGATAAATGGGCTATCTAACACTGAAAGAATTTTTCAAATCGGACCAGTACCTAGTTTCTGAGATTAGCGCGTTCAAACAAACAAACAGACGAACTCTTCTGCTTTATAATATTAAGTACCTAGCAAGATTTAGAGATATTATCACATTATGTATTTTCGATATACATTGAAGAAATACGTACCTAAGTATGATAAGACGCTCGTATTATAAACAGATAATTATAACAACTTCCGATATAATAATGATGTTACTTTGTAGATAAATAGAGAAGATGCAATTTCTCAGTAACGATGCTGTCATGTGAATAAATTGCATACTAAGTAGCTTTCTGACCGCGTGTTTAGTCACATGCAATTATGATGTCTTTGAGAAGTAATTTTGAATTAAAAAGGTATTACGTATGGTAAATGGCCGTCTTTTTTAGGAAAGTCGGTTAAAATTTTTGAACCGTTTAAGCAGTATATTACCACAATATTACTTAGGTTGCCGACTGTATTTTCTTATGGGTGAAGTAGACTAATAAAATATACAATTTCCTTTGGAAATATCCTCTTATCAATAAAATAGTAATTATTATTTTGATTCTTATTTAATCTTAGTTTTAGCCCGTTGCTTCACTCCTGATGCATTCGCATAAAAACCTCAAGTGCTAAAACAAACTATGCGATCTATTTCAATGTAAAATTTTATCCAAATCTGATCAGCAGTTTAAGATAGAGCAGATGATAGAGTAACAAACATAAATCCTCACAAACTTTCATATAGTAATTGCATTATTTCTTGATATTAATATTAAAAGTCCCTTCTATTATACATTTTTAAAATGGAGTCATTGTTTATTTAAGAACAAACGCATCATTGCATTCGGGGAACATACTACCTACTCATGCATACGAAGATTCCCTTAGAATACAGATCTGCATTCATAAACTGTGTTTGTTTGTATGTATGTTTACATCGTGGAATATTCACAGCATGTATGTACTATGCGATGAAACTGAATAGGATAGATTGGCGCCATATTTAAATAAATAAATATACTTATTCATTCAATTGAAAAATTACCTCATAATTACGCTTATATCAATAGACAATAATATTTCAAGTGAGAGTCAGGTAAAATTATATAAATCGTTATTGATACTTTGATGAAATAGTATCAAACTCAAACTCAAACATTTATTTATTCAATTAGACTTCTTCTAGAAGCGCTTTTGAAACGTCATTACATATTTTTAACATTTACCACCGATTCGGAAAGCATTATCTACGGAGAAGAACCAGGAAGAAACTCCATAGTTGCTCTTTTCTATGAATAAATAAAATAAATTTAAAATATATTTATTCTTTATTGTATTTATAAAACAGGGCAAAATACGAACATTGAATCATGTTTATAATTCGTTAAATTTCCAAGTCTTTAAAAACGGAAATCTTTATTTTTTCAGTATTTATAATTAAAATATAGAATCAACTGATGTAGAGCGGTATATGGTGTATCTTCTATACATATAAGTTATATTATATTATGAATTATATATGAAACGCATCATTAAGATATCATTGATATAGTTAACAATGACGAAATGTGAAAATGAAACCCAGTTTCCTACCTAATAATTACTGTAATGTTATCGGGGTGACCTTATAGCAATTAACAAGAACATACAGCTATGAAATATTGTATGTATATTCTATTTTTTATAATTTATGGGATAGTATGATGCATATGCATTCTCTAATAATTTTAGGTGTATAATATTACAAAGATAGGTATTTTTATGTTTGTAGAGATTAGAGAATTAAGTTAAAAACTGTTGAACGATTCAAAAAATTCCCAAAATATTCTCTCATCAGTAGAACGTTCTATTATTCCTGAATTCTGTAGTTTTATATTAGCTTTTTGTGATTTTTTTTAGTTAAGAAATCTATCCCAAATATAATTTAAATACAAATTCATATCTTGAGGGAGAAAATAGCAACAGGACAAATGGCTTTCGTTTACGGAAACAGTTTATATTGACGCGATCCAACAAATAATCTACTGAATATCCTTATTATTATTTTTACCTACGCCTGAACATTTTTCGCTTATAATATGTAGGTACCCAGACAAAACTATGCATTTAATTTCAGGCTTTTTCAATTTGTAACTCTGACAAAACTTTATGATAAATCGTTTTTTTATTTCTTTTATCTAATAATTTTCGTCCTCCATTAAAAAAAAAATTATAACTCCATGACTAAATTACACAACTTACATACATTTACTGATGATCCAATTAACATTGACACCGCGACCTCAACAAACATGAATGGCGTTTATTTTCAACTTTTCATTAATAACACTATTAAGGAAAACCAAAAGTTTATTACGGTTAGTGTGGTTCGTGATTTTTAACCTAGTTCCAACTTATTTTATATATGTATCGCGGTTTAATTTGCGTTTTGTTTTTATGCTGCGTCATGTTGAAAAGAAAAACATTTTTTAATGACTTCACACACAGCCACACAGGCATTCACACATGCAAACATGCAAAAACAAATAACCGGCCAAGTGCGAGTCGAACTCGCGCACGAGGGTTCCTTACTATTAACTATAATAGAAAATCATATTTATTGTATGGGGACTTAGTAATAGGGTCCCGTTTTACCCTTCGGGTACGGAACCCTAAAAAGGTTGAAACAACTAATCTCGCTAATAGAAAACAGTAATTAATACTTGGGGCTAGGGCTTCAAAGGACCGTCCCCCTTCTTGTGATATCTGAGTCATAACTATTTTTTGAAGTGACACTTCTTTAGGCGCGTTTGTAAAATTTCAAGGTCGCGTCATGGTAATACCGTCACGTGAGTACGGAGCCGATTTTGATATCTTTGAATCTTGCCAATGAATACAGGGTACCTACACGTGTCAGAAGTGAAACCACTTCGGACACGTGTATTCGGCACACAAGTGTTTTTCATTATATTTTTCTAAATAGAGTACATATTTATTATTTAGTAATAAACCACGAATCCCAATTTGAATTATTTTAATTGTAATAGAAATTACAGAATTCTACTTCATAGAGTTCTAAATTACATCCATTATATACAATCAATATACATCTATTTAGCCTATTTTTAATGTATTTCTTTATATGTAACACGTTCTAGACCCTACTGAACTGCACCGCATGATGCAATAATAATTAATTCAATAAACAACCAACACCTCTCTTACCCTTAATAAGACCAAGATAGCCATCACAAGGCCACACCACGGATTGAATGAAATATCCGCCATAAATCCTCAATGAGAAATATAATAAACTGGAAGATACACACAATTATTGCCATGTCACTTTTCATAATGAGATGAGCCGAGTTATAAATACTGATTCAGATGTAGAATGATAAACCCTGTTAAAAACTGCCTTGAATATGTAAAATATCATAGGTACTGAAAACTTTTAAATACTCCCTCGTCTTAGGTACCTACCTACTGACTATATGATATTATCTTTCTTCTGTTTCATCTAAAAAAAAGCTGAAAAAAGCTTGAGCTGACGCGTAGGTACTTCATATTTTCATTTCAGTTCTTCATTTCTAATGATTATTTATTCAGCGCAAAAAAAATACTAGAACGTTCCAAATAACTGCATACAAATCATAGTCAAGCGGCACGCTTTATATTCCAACCAAAGACGTACCTATACCAACCAAATACCAATAGACAAACTTACACCAAACTTGCACCATCTAGTCCACTGTTGTCTATGGTTTCATTCATTCACATTTGGCTATGACCTGTTTGGAACAAAGCCTTTGAAAGTGATTCACCCAGTAATCGTGATCTGAATTTATCCAGGGTATATAAAACTTGAATGTTTATTGTTTTTATTTGAAGAAAATACATATATATATTTACTTACTTACGAGTAAATATTTAACTTGCGTAGTAATATTCAATTCGATGTTAGTAGAGAAAGAGTTATCATAATTCATAGGATCTTTTTGGTAAATCAATGATGAAAATTATATATAGAAAATTAAATAGAAAACAATCTACGCGCGAGAACATTGGTTTATTAATATTTAGTCTGCGTAAAGCGATGCCAAAGTATTTTCATTAGTCATTAATTATATTATTTATTTCGATATATTATTATTATAACCATAGGTAATGATAATATAAAAAGGTAGGTAGGTAGGTATATTATATAGAAAATGAGCGCTTTGGGCGTGGTACCAACTTTTTAGTAATACCATGGGTAATACATATAGAAAGAAAGAAAGAAAGAAAATACATTTAATTATTAATTTAATATATACGTCGAAATGTGGCTAATTAGCCTCTTTTCTACTTTTTACTTCAGTTGTCTTACAATTTTGACGACTATTATGTTCTGTGTCTTACTAGTATTTATCATTTTCTATGTTTTCTTGAATAAAATTTAAAAACAACACCCTGTATATACCAAATTTATGTGCTCTACGTGCCTATATTACGTGGCCATATATTTATTATAATGGCTACCAAAAACAATGAAGCTTTGATGTTTAAGAAAGTGTCGCTAATAGTTCCTCTTATGATGACATCACCGTGACATCGATACATTATTTGACCAAGATTTTATAGATTGGAAGTAGAATATAATTGTAGAGGAAAAAAAGAGAATTCTAATAGGAAACATGAGTAGAAACTTCAAATTAGTAAAATTACAGAATTTTAATTCGTTTTATTAATAGTGCTTAAGACGATACACAAAAAAAAATCCACTGCTTGGCGGGCGGAGTCTAATAGCTCGCTATCGCGAACGCGGGTGTGCGCGAAGTCATTCTTGCAAACTCGCCGCGCTGCCGCTGGCCGACTCGGGACAAACATGTATGGAGTCGTCATACAGTTATAATATTGTTATACATATATTTATTCAATTGTTGATTTATTGGTTTTATTTTCTTGCTTATAAACAAATAATCTTCTTTCCAACAACTACTTAGACATTATTAGCTGTGTTTTACCTGAAAATAAAACACATATTAAATACTTACCTATATTTGAAGCTTACTTCATTGAGAAGGTACCTAGCTTTTTCCGCCTATTTTTCCCTCTCTTTCCGTTGTATATATGCTATCTCTCTCGCACACCTCTCCACCAGGTGGCGGGGCGCACGATAATGTCGGGCGCTGGATGTTTTTCATTGAGTCGAAATCCACAACAGGTGGACGTTAAGTGTAAGCTTCAAATATAGGTAAGTATTTAATATGTGTTTTATTTTCAGGTAAAACACAGCTATTAAACACTTGACCGTAATTTGAAGCTTACTTCATTGAGACCTGTTTGTTACCCACCTGGTGTACAATATATGGACGCCAATGTGAATTTGAATACATAAGTAATTACTTATTTCTTTATTTGAAAGAGTAAGGTGTGCAGATAGTATACCTACCAATAAATCACACAAATTTTTATATTATATAATATATTAACAATCCCAGATGAAAAGTTAATCAAATAAGAACCAAAAAGTTAATCATAATGATTAAAAGTATTAGAACTTATGAGATTGGTTCAAGCGTACCTTAGTTAACCTTTTGGGCTTGAAAGGTTAAAGTTACTACAATTTTCACTATCTTTAGCGTAAATCTGCGAAAGCGCCAGTAACGACTTTCAATTACGCATTTAGATGTTACTTACAAAATGAAGCAACAGCTGATCCCGACGAGGCATAAATACCTCAAACTCAAACCTTTATTTATTCAATTAGAACTCTGTAGAAGCACAATTGAATCATCTTAACATAGAATTACCACCTGTCTCAACTCACACAGTTTTAACCCAACCTGCTACAAGCGGACAAGAAGAGAACTTGGTCCTTACTTTTGGGGTCAGAAATAAATTTAAAAGGTCACCCCTTGAATAAGGCAATAAAATATCAAAACAGGTAAACGGTTTTAATTATAATACAGATTTTTAACATCCAACCAAACCGTGCGGTATCTATTAATGTTTAGAGCCAACGCCACCAATCATAATCTAAACATGGCTAGTACTTTCAGTACAATGCATGAATTATTTATTTAAAACTGATAGGTCATAAACTCTGTACTGGAAACAAATATACTGAACTTAAGAGACTAAAATGATAAGGAGCTTATCTGTGTCCCAAAACTGCAATTACTACAGCCAAGTACGTTACTTTTAATCAATTCGGTTTTAAGATATAATTATGATTTACATCAGAACTTATATACCGAAAGCCTCGGGACTACATAACGTGACTTATCTTCTTCTTATATATAAAAATGAATCGCAAAATGTGTTGGTAAGCGCATAACTCGAGAACGGCTGAACAGATATTCCTTGAAGTACGAGGATGGTTTTTATGTAGAGAAAACGTAAGTACCACGAGCGAAGCCGGGGCGGACCGCTAGTTTATAATAATAGTGTTTGTGCACAACACTAGGCAGTCAACAGCTATATGAACGTCAGATAGGAAAAGAGCCAAATTTATCCAGTCAGTAACAAAGGATTTTAACTATAGTTACTTTATTCTAATTCAACCAACTACTACTAGCTACTCCGTATGTCTTTTGGATAGACGGAGGCAAATAGGATTTTTATTCCAACTACATATATCATTTGATATTTTGAAAATGTACTCCACATTTTCATACCGTCAGAGACATTTTGCAGATTATAGTGGTGCAGCACTGAACACTGTCTATTAGGTGGCTGATGCTGCTGACCGGGCCTTCAGTTCCGCTTTCCAGAATACCTTCACCCTTCTAGGTGTTACTACTACTGAAATAGCGGTACTCTATCGCGTCGTTCAGGTCTCTAACTGACTAGGATTTCTCATATTATCGTAACAACCCTCGCTCGTTCTAACGAGGATAAATTATCGCCAAGGAATTCTGCTGCAGGATAATGGCAAGAGAGATTATAATCTTAACTATGCATTATTATGTTAAGGAATATGGTGGGTTTTGAATACTATCGTCGTCTGAAAGTATCTCCTTTCGATTAACTGCATTAAGGATGCAGATCTGATCCCATCTTTGTTCCGTAGGAATGCTACGACAGTCTAAACGTTACACTGAACAAAGAAAATTGCCCTGAATATAGTCGGTTGTTCCAACATCCGTAATATGGCTAGCCTAAGGTTAGTTATCCCTTGATTGTAACTGCTACCAATGGAGGCATTGCTCTTGTGTTGTCCACAGTTGTGCGAGTGCAAAAATGAAGAACTGAGCTCGTGGGGAGCTATGTCGAATGAATATGTGTTAAGATTATGACAGTATAGGACAGTTAGCTGTGGATGCGAAGACAGGACATTACTGTATTCATCCGTAAACACGCGAGGCAGCCACGGACAGCGATATAGCAAGAACTAAACTAGCAAAGTTTAGTTCGCTTACCAGACTTTGTCATGTTTTAAATGCAGTATATCCTCTGAATAGCATTGCATTTATGACTATTAATAAACTTAATTCACCCGTAAACACGAGAAGCAGGCACGGATAGCGATATAGCAAGAACTAAACCAGCAAAGTTTAGTTCGCTTACCAGACTTATATTTTAAAAGCCGTATAGCCTGTACATTTCATTTATTGCCCCCCCCCCCCTCAAAGCAAAGAAATGAGAAGTCATTTGGCAGAGCTTTCTCGTTAAGGGTAGGGGTTCCAAGTAATATCTAATAATAAGAGGCTTTTGTTTGGAAAGATTGACTTTCCGTTATTTATCCTCTATCCTATGTAACTCAACAGTCAGTATTCTCAGCATTCGTTGAGTACTTAAACGTTTTACGTTAATAGTTGTATATAACTTTATTATACAATATAATAATCCTGGTGGGATGACAAAAAACTTGTCTAACAAACGATTATCCTAATCCCTCAGCGATTTATTGTTTGAGCCCCGAAGAAAAATCTCATGGGTGCAATAATGAGGTCAAATGGGTTGAAAAACGAGTCAAATAAATTGCCTACAAGACCGGGCAACTAAAATAGGCCTATGAGAGGTCAACTATACGTAATCAATCGTCATTTGTTACATTCAATCGCTTTGCGATTAAAAAATCTCTTCCGATGTTTGTATATGAAAATTGGTCGGCTAGTGCCATTTAATTACGATACCAAACATACCGTTGACACAAGGCTTGGTGACAATCCTCGAAACCACCGCCACAAATCATCTGCGAGATGATATTTGATCCGACTGGCCTTCCTTTGTTGTGATTAGGCTTTGCATTGGTAAATACAATTTGATCAATTCCAATTTCCATAATTGGTAAACCAATGGTGGTTTCCTGATTCCTGAAGCGTAAACTTTTAGGATACGAAGTATCAATTTCATGCGCCCATTATTTGACGTATCTAACCTTTATTGTATTTATTAGGTCATTTACTATACTGCCCACTGTGAAGTAGATTTCAAAACCTTTTTCTACCTACCTTAGAAGAGTGAAGATACGGTCATATCCAAAACTTCTTTCGTGGGTCCTCGTTGACAAAAGCAAATATCTATGATCATTTTAATGATCAATCCTTTGTATATTTGCACCAATCGCCATTAAAGCCCCGCGAGGGCTGATATATATTTGCACCATTTCCCCGTGGGGACGGTTGTTATCAAAGCCCCGCGAAGGTTGATATATATTTGCACCATGTCTCCGTGAGGTACTGTTGTAATCAAAGCCCCGCGAGGGCTGATATATATTTGCACCATTTCTCCATGAGGGACGGTTGTAATCAAAGCCCCGCGAGGGCTGATATATATTCGCACCATCTTTTCCGTGAGGGACGATTGTAATCAAAGCCCCGCGAGGGCCGATATATATTTGCACCATTTCCCTGCGAGCGACAGCTGCGCGAGGGATGTTTGTAACTAGAAATAAGTAGGGCCTGCCAAAAAATGCTTAAGAGACACCCTGCGAGGGTGAATTTGACCTGGCTAACCCCTGCGAGGAGTAGTGGCCACATTTATGTATTCTGCTTCGAGCAAGAATACACCTTAGTGCTAATATAAAAATAGCAGTAAATAATCATTTAAATAATATAGCAATTAACAAGGTCCTTTAACTTATTTTCCAATGTTAGCGACATTTAATAAATTCATAATTCAAATCAATTTACTAAATTTTAAAATGAACTTCGATTCATATTTATTTTTGTTCATGCAATCGATGTAACATTTAGTTGCTTTATATCCGTTAACATTCCTTACGAACGCAACCATACCGTCGTAGGACGTTATATTTAATTGCACAAAATAATCTCCACTCACCCGCAATTTTTTACTTTTTGTCAAGGTGTACAAGTTTATAATATTATTCTAAAACGTTAGAATTGAATTGTAAATCCTTTGAAATAAGTGTATCTAAATCTAATTTATATTAAGATATCTCGATAATTATTATACGATAACCCTTTCAGCACAAGTTCAGTAAACCAAAGAATTTAATTGTAAAATTTTGGTACTTACTCGTTTTAACAAAAAAGTTGCATCATTTGAACATAGGAAACGTAATTTTCATCAAATTAGCCGTGTGTAATATGTCTATTTTCACATAAAAACGGATCAGAATAATACTCATAAAAGGACACGTATAGACTACGGATAGTTTTGAATGTGTGGAACATTCATGGTACGTATCTACTATACATGAGCGAATTCCATCATTATTCAGTTGAGCGGTAACTCCCGTACGATTTATAAAATAATATCACAACATGTTCTGACATGTCGTGACTTCTTGGAGCTGACTCATCTCGTTCGATAATTTTTAGTAATAAACTATGATAGGAATTCCGAACCGTTCCTAGCGATAACGACAATGTAATAAAGTCGTAGCAATGGATTGTATGCCTGTAAAGCTTTGAGTTGGCTCATATCCATACTAAGTA